>CM035100.1:25213901-25371641 GCA_020205505.1 Panax japonicus
AGTCTCCTCTTGAGTTCTTGAAAACTCTTCTCACATTCTTCGCTCCAACTGAACTTTGTATCTTTCCGAGTCAGCTAAGTCAATGGAGTAGCGATTCGAGAAAATCCTTCCACGAATCTTCGATAATAACCAGCTAAACCGAGAAAGCTACGTACTTCGGTCACTGATTTAGGTTGCTCCCAGCTTTGAATAGCTTCAATCTTTGCTGGGTCAACAGATATTCCACGACTTGATACCACGTGCCCAAGGAATGCTACTTCCTCAAGCCAGAACTCGCATTTCTTCAACTTGGCATAAAGCTTATATTCACGAAGCTTTTGGAGTGTCAGCCTCAAGTGTTGCTCATGATCTTCACGGCTTTTGGAATAAATAAGGATGTCATCAATAAAGACGACCACAAAATGATCCAAATATTCCTTAAATACTCGGTTCATCATATCCATGAAGGCAACAGGAGCATTAGTAAATCCAAAGGACATGACTAGGAATTCATAATGCCCGTACCGAGTTCTGAAAGCCGTCTTTGGAATGTCATCGGTTCTAATCTTCAATTGGTGATACCCGGAACGAAGATCGATCTTTGAAAAGAATTTGGCTCCTTGCAACTGGTCAAACAAGTCATCAATACGTGGCAATGGATACCTATTTTTGATGGTGACATGATTTAACTCCCGATAATCAATACAAAGTCGCATACTCCCATCTTTCTTCTTCACGAATAGAACAGGAGCACCCCAAGGAGAAGTACTAGGACGAATAAAGCCAATGTCTAACAATTCCTGCAGTTGGGTTTTTAACTCCTGAAGTTCAATAGGAGCCATTCGATATGGGGCTTTAGAAATGGGTTTTGTACCGGGTTCAAGGTCGATACAAAATTCAATCTCACGCTCTGGGGGTAGGCCAGGAAGTTCTTCGGGGAATACGTCAGGAAATTCATTAACAATAGAAATATCGTTCAAAACTGACGTATTTTTGTTTAAATCTGTGACATGAGCTAAGAAAGCTTGACATCCGTTTTTCAATAAACGAATAGCTTTATGGCTTGAGATGATCGTGATTGATTTTAATGGTTTGGTCGCTTGAATTCGCATAATAGGTTGATTAGGAATATGAAAGCTAACAACCTTATGGAAACAATCAATTTTTGCATGATAAGTAGTTAACCAATCAATCCCTAGAATCACGTCAAATGCAAGTATTTTCAATGAAATAAGATCTACAGGTAATGTGAGGGTACCGATTTGAACCAAACAAGACTTATAAATAGTGGATGTAATGAAGGTTTCTCCCAACGGAGTTTCCACAGATAAGTCATAGTCCAATTTCTCCGGAGTCAAATTTAATCGATGAGCGCAAGTAGGAGAAATAAAAGAATGGGTAGAACCGGTATCAAATAAAGTATAGACTTCGTTAGAGTTTATGATAAGCTTAACCGTGATGACCTCATTCGGGTTCCTTGCTTTCTGGGAGGTCACAACAAACGCTCTCCCTTGCACTACCGGCTTTGACCTTTCTGGGACGGCCTTTGGTGCCTCCACCCTAGCTGAATTGGTCTTTGGTAAACGACAAAATCGGGCTAAGTGACCTTCTCTTCCACAATTATAACATGCTTTGGACGGTATCGCGCAATTTGGACTGATATGTCCCTCCCCTCCGCATTTGAAGCATATGATAGGTGGTCTTTCTCCTTCCTTAACAACGGGTGCTGGTGCTGACGTCTTTCCATCATTGTTGAATCTCCTCTTTTTGAAATGTCCATTCTTATTGTTTTGGCCCTGATTACCACTGAAGTGGTAACCACTTCTGGCCTGCTGATTCCCTCCACGCTTGTTGTCACCGCTTCGATGACCACTCTCGCTGGTATTATAATTTTGCCGGCTGCTCTCTTTTAGTTGAGTTGACTCGTTATCGCGCTCCACTAACTGAGCCCTATTTACAACATCTGAATACAAACACAGTTTATGAGAAATAAGATGTTGACGTATCTCCGGCCTCAAACCTCTTAAAAACATTCGCGCCATTCTCTCTTCATTATCCACCAAGTGGGACGCAAACCGTGATAACTCCGCAAATTTTGCCTCGTATTGCGACACGGTCATATTATTTTGTTCCAACTTAATAAACTCCACCTCCTTCATGTGGCGAATACTTTCGGGAAAGTATTTATCATTGAACAGCTCCTGGAACTTCTCCCAAGATATCTTCAGTACAGCAGGTTGAGTACGTTTTACTGATTCCCACCAGTAATCTGCCTCTCCGCGCAACATAAAGGCGGCAAAGGGAACCTTTTGCTCCTCGGAGCATCCCAAGACATCAAATATCTTGGTCATCTGCTTTATCCATGTTTCCGCCATAAGTGGTTTTGGCTCTCCCTTAAACTCCGGTGGTCCCAGCTCCTTGAACTGTTTAGCGGTGACCGCCCGAGAGTTTCCCGCGTTTCTATCTACGTTTTGGACAGGAGTTGCTCTCGCCTGCTGCTGCATGAATTGCATAAAACCTCTGAACATTTGATCATTCGTCATTTGGTCAGTGTTGTTGTTTGCATGAAGATTTTCGCCTTCCTGGTGCACATTATTCTGATTATTGATATGTGGTGAATCAACGATCGCCTGTGCTCCATTGCCAATCTCAACATTCTCAGATGTCATTTTCAGATACTGCCACAAAACAAAAGGTTAATTGACATGTAACATATTATCCCTATATTCTGACCGACCAATAAAATAGCACATAAACTTAGGTAGGTCATACTAGCGAAGGAATTCCCCGTCTCTCCCCTCCTAGTACTATTCTCACATCTTAGCCAGGGATCATATCCCTAAGCTCTGATACCAACTGTGACGCCCCCAAAATTAGGTATACATCACCCATCTTGAGTCGCCAGATACATGGTACAGAATTCAAATACAACTTACTAATACAACTGTCGTGTACAATACGACAAAACATAACTGTGAGTTTGAATACAATTATTGTCTACTAGAGACCATACAAACTCAAAAGGTGTCCTCAATACAATTATTGTCACACTATTTAACAGAATAGTGAGGACTACTAATACTATTCTCTGGTCCATCACTCCGTTCCCCGACTCGTCCCAGCTATATTCTCATTTCCTGAAGAGAACAGTGAAAGAAAGGGTGAGCTCAACTAGCCCAGTAAGAAATATTATGACTAAGATAATGCAAAATAAATTATCATTAGCCTTCAACAGTGTTAAACTGATAAAATACAATAAACATCAAGTTTAACTACAGCGGAACCAGCAATCCATTAAAAGAGTCAAGTAGAAAATAAAATCTACTATCTTTTATGATTTAAAAGGTTTTTCATCATCGTTATAGCTGAGACTCAGCTTAATAAATATTCCACATCATCGAATCACCCCCGCACTACGGCCAAGGATATTCTTTAGTATCACGACCACAATTATTCATGCACTACGGCCAAAAATATTTGTGTATTCATTAATGGTCATGATCATGCCAACAACTGTCCATCAATGCACTACGGGCCAATGAGAATTTTTAATTTTTACATCACTTGTAATATTACGGTCATGATTACACCGAATAATCCCTGGTCATAATCATACCAAGTCCATCTATGCACTACAGGCCACAGATGACTTTCAACAAAATATAAACATGAGGATGATGACAATGATATAATCATTCAATAAAACAAGTTCAAGAATTATTTTATCCAGAAATTATTAACGTCCAAATTGTCAACACGATACTGTTTTGTGGTGTAAAATTCAAGAATGATTAGAAGAATATTTTCATGAAAGGATACTGGATGAAGCGCAAATATCAAGGATATTCTACTAATTTCATGGAGTATAGAAGTTAAAGTTTTAACCAACTGAGTATAATAAAGAATGAAATAACAAAAGAAATCACCATGCATGCGATAGACCGCACAGGCAGGTTATTCCAACAGAATAATAAATAACGGAACCAGGTCAGGTGAAATTCACACCGACAGGATGTTCCAACAGAATAATAAAGAATGGAACCAGGTCCGGTGTAAAACACACAGACAGGATATTCCAACAGAATAATAAATAATGGAACCAGGTCCGGTGTAAAACACACAGACAGGATATTCCAACAGAATAATAAAGGATGGAACCAGGTCCGGTGTAAAACACACAGACAGGATATTCCGACAGAAATGTAAAGACAGAATAGTAAATGGATGTCACCAAGTATAGGGTATTCCGCGTATACCGGTTATTCCAACAGAATAATAATGAATGGAATAACATAAGGATTTCACCATGTATAGGGTGTACCGCGTATACAGGTCATGTATAGGGTATGCCACTTTTACAGGTTATTCCAACAGAATAACAAAGAATGGAATAATATAAGTTCTCTTCAAGAAGAAAGAATAACACCCCTTACCGTATTAAGAGATTGAATACTGCAGTAGTGTAGTAACCGAATACTCTTTTTCTTTCTCTATTACTCTCTCTATACTTTCTCTCTCTATAGCTTGAACGAATTCGTGAAAAATAATGAAGCCCTAGGCCTCTATTTATAGAAGATTTATTACTATTTACGAAAGTATTTACTATTTACGAAGGTAATTACTATTGACGAAGGTAATTACTATTTACGAAGGTAATTACTATTTACAAAAATAATTACTATTTACGAAGGTAATTACTATTTACGAAAATAATTACTATTTACGAAGGTAATTACTATTTACGAAAGTAATTACTATTTACGAAGGTAAGTACTATTTATGAAAGAGACTCTTAGATGATGACATATGGCCCCCCATAAATAATTCAACTTACCACAAACGTCTAATAATAGACTCTTTATATACATCAAGGATTGAATAAAAATTACCAAAAATCATTTTAACACATATTTAATCTTTAAACAATTATTAATCACTTATAACTTGTCGTCTCAATTATTATTTAAATAATATAACATATTATACAGATGATACTGTGACAATAATTGAATCAATAATATAAGAGATATGATGCAGCAATTACTGTAGCAATAATTGAGTATAGCTGAGTGACTTCTCACGTAAGCATCAATAATCAATACCGTGTGCTACTATGCAACAACGCGTATTACTGTACTTTTACTACCGAGTAGTTCAACAGTTTTAACGATAACACCTCCGCCGTTTATTTTATAGAAAGATAATTTTGTCGTTTTCTAACTACGACAATACTTCTGTTGTGGGGTCCACCAATGATTGTGCCGTCGTACGAATATTCCCCGACAAAAAGAATATTCCCCGACCAAACGAATATTTTATAACAACTTGCGTACTTTGCAAAATTTATAAATATTACCCACAACTATAACATTATATCCAATTTATTCCATAATATTCAAAAATAATAATTATAGAAAATTCATCTTTATTTATAAAAACTGGGGTCTTACAACAAGTATACTTATCTTATATATATATGTATTCATATAATCCATGTACATTGGGTTTATCCAAATTAATATTTGAATTGGGTTAAGTACAAACACTTATACACATTGGGCTAAACATTAGTCTACCGATTCAATTCTTGGGCTAAACTCCCAACTTATGCAAGTATGTTACATTATTAATGTTGGGCTTGGATATATCCTAGATCCAACACTTCATTAAGTTATCCATCAATTAATCTTATTAAAAAATTAATTATGCCACAAAAGGCTTAACACATAAGCTTAATTAATCATAACCAAGCTTATCAACATTATCAATATATTTCTTAATCCTTTCATACATGATTCAATTTTTATTAAATTATTAGTCCCATGCCACATATACATATACATATATATATATATATATGCACACAAATAAATGCAATTATCTTTATTTTATTAATAAAATTATTTATATATAAAAAGAAAATTAAAAATTAACTAAAAATTAACTAAAATTAAGTAATTTAATTTATCCAACATTTTCTTTAATGCCCACTAAGGAACTAATTAACTAAAACCAAAAAAATTAAAAAAATAATAATTTTGCCCACTTTGACCAGTTTGCCGACAAACTGCTTATGCCTTATAAGCCTTGTATCAGTATTCAGTTGATTGTAATTTGTTTACAAAAAAAAGAGAAACTGAGAGAGAGAGACGAGCCGGAAAAGAACTACATGATCGTCGAAGATGATGAAGATGAAGAGCAGCAGTCGAAGATGAAGAGCAGGCGAGCAACAGTCGAGTAGAAGAAGGAGAAGCAGCAACAGTTGCTGATCCAGTCGTCGTCGTCAGCAGCAACAGTCGTCGTCGGAGAAGCAGCCGCAGTAGCAGTTGGCGTCGTCGGTCGAAGAAGAAGCAGTAGTCGTCGTTCGATATTTTTTTTTCCGAAGAAGAAGCAGCAACAGTAGGCAGAGGGAGGTAGGGTTTAAATTTTAAAGTTATAAACAAAATCCATAAATTACACTATGGCCCCAAACATTTCACATGTTCTGTTTTTTACCCTGATATGTTCTGATTTGTTCCGATTTGCCCCGACTTTACCGACTAGTCGCCGACTTGATCCCGACTAAGTCGGTCAACGACTAAATCAAAGGAATAGGGCCTGGTCGACTCGGCGAGCCTCCGACCTAGTCGCCAACTTTTAGAACAGTGCCTTAAAGAAATGAAGTTGGATTATATCCTGACACTTTTCTTAAAAGTTAAAAATTAAATACAATTAATAATATTAGATTTCTTAAAATAATCAACCGTCCTAACAGATTTCTACGTAGAATTACATACCTCCAAGTGGATTTTAGTCCACCATATAATTCTGACCCAAATAATTACGCCATAACATAAATTAAATAGGTTACCTTTGAAATAAAATACTATACGAAATATATAACCGAGCATACATTTACTATTTTCTATTTTTGTCATACTTTAATTTATTACTTTCCTTTCTAATTACACATTTACACTTATAAAATTGGTACCGAAATCAATTTTACCCTTTTAAAGCACTTCAAAAGAATCAAAACGTTTTTTTAAAGTTGAAACTTTCTTCAATATTTTATATACTAGCAACAGTTCCGTGCCTCCGGCACTATAGACGTTGGGATTTATTCCAAATTTTGGACGACCAAAATGATTTATTGAGTGAGCGAGAAATTCAAAATTATTTGTATTTTATTAGATAGATGGATGGTGAAATTTATCCCAAACTTTGGACGTCCTAGATGATATATTGAGTGAGCGAGAAATTCAAAATTATTTGTATTTTATTAGATATAATTAGATATAATTAGATATATAGAATATAGATATAGATAGATAGAATTAGATAGATTGTATTTTATTAGATAGATGGATGGTGAGATTTATCCCAAACTTTGGACGGCCCAAATAATTAATTGAATGAGCGGGAAATTCAAAATCATTTGTGTTTTATTAGATATATTTGTATTTTATTAGATATAATTAGATATATAGAATATAGATATAGATAGATAGAATTAGATAGATTGTATTTTATTAGATAGATGGATGGTGAGATTTATCCCAAACTTTGGACGGCCCAAATGATTTATTGAATGAGCGGGAAATTCAAAATCATTTGTGTTTTATTAGATATACTAGCTGGGTCCCGTGCCTCCGGCACTGTATGGACAATATGATTTATTTAAACTTTGAACGACCAAAATAATTTATTGAGTGAGCGGAAAATTTAAAGTCATTTGTATTTTATTAAATTATTATTAGATTATTAGATAGATAGATGTATTTTATTAGATAGATGTATGAACGGTGAGATTTATCTCAAACTTTGGACGACCCAGATGATTTATTGAGTGAGCGGGAAATTCAAAATCATTTGTATTTTATTATTAGATTATTAGATAGATAGATGTATTTTATTAGATAGATGTATGAACGGTGAGATTTATCTCAAACTTTGGACGGCCCAGATAATTTATTGAGTGAGCGGAAAATTCAAAATTATTTGTATTTTATTAGATATACTAGCTGGGTCCCGTGCCTTCGGCACTGTATGGACAATATGATTTATCTCAAACCTTGAACGACCAAAACAATTTATTGAGTGAGCGGGAAATTTAAAGTCATTTATATTTTATTAAATTATTATTAGATTATTAGATAGATAGATGTATTTTATTAGATAGATGTATGAACGGTGGGATTTATTCCAAACTTTGGACGGCCCAGATGATTTATTAAGTGAGCGGAAAATTCAAAATCATTTGTATTTTATTATATATATATATATATATATATATTTATTCTCTTTATCTAATTCGGTCTCCTTCGATCTGTCCGGTTCCCCCAAAAAGTTAAAAACCCACCGATCACTCACACTCGCTGCATGCAGTCCAAATATTTTTCAAAACCCCCAATTCCTCCATTCTCTGTACACACTTTCCTCTATTCTGAGCTTGTAAAGAGAAAACCCATCTCTCTTCTATACCACTCTTTCTTCCTATTCAGTACTGAGGAGCAAATTTTCTCTTAATTTGCTTCAGATTTCGGTTTTAGCAAGGTAATTGGGGAAACCCACATTTTGCATTTTCAATTCACTGAAGTTAGGGTGGATTTTTCACTTGCATTTGTTTTATGCATGTGTATATGTAAATTTCTTTGGTATATTTCTTCAATTATTTGCTAGAAATACTGACTTTGGGTCTGTTTTGGCCAAAAATGTTTGTCTCTCCCTGTAATTTGTTGGGTATTTGTTGGTTTTTTGTCTCACTCAACTAACCCTAACCCACTGTCACCATCCCCACTGAAACCCTAGTTTTCTCCGCCGTTAAACCCTCATTAAGCCACCGCAAACCCTAAACTTCACCGATTACATAGAACCGTAGCATTCTCTGAATCGTTGATAGACTACACTGATTTGGTGAAATATAGCTGTTCCTTCTTCATCTCTGAAGCTACAGCCGCCAAATTTGGGAAGTCTTTGTTGTTCTCTGTAGTTTCCCTCCGTATATCTTTCTATATGTGTACTTACATGCATTGTTTATTTTAACAACCCCACTTCATGATTTCATTCCCCTAAGTTGATGGTTTCTGTACCAAATCAGGTATTTTCCCCAAACCCTAGCCTTGAATCTGTCAGTTGAGATTCTCTCATAGGCAATATTCCTTAATACTTATTAATTCTGTTGAATATATATTTAATTGAATTTAAGGACTCTTATTTATAAGTAGATGAACTATCATTTATTTGAATGTTCTTGGTTACCAATGAATTTTAGAAGTGCTGAAAGTTTTTGGTGTATTTACTGGTTTCTTATAAGTTTTGTTATCCTTAATTGCTCTGCTTTTGGGTTTTTATAATCTGTTGACAACATTAGGCATCCTATATACCTTAAATTTTATTTTCTTTAAGTATACTAAAATTGATTTCTTCTGTATTGTCACCAAATAAAAGTCAAAGGGGCTGCCCATGTTCAAATATCAACTGAATAAATGAGTGCCATCTCTGGAAAACTTGTAAAAAAGTGCAGCAGAGCTCTAATTATGGACAAGTGCAATTTTTGTGACTTAATTCTTTTTTTTTAATTTTTATTAAGGGGCTGTTTGTTTAGGTCTGAATACATCTGAATGACTGAATCGGTCAATCATTAAGTGCGCTTGTTTTGGAAAAAATCGTCTGAATGGCTTAATCGGTTAGATGATTGAGCTGAATGGCCAGGTCAATTTTTTTTGGCTGAATGAGCAGCTGAATAAAGTAAAGAAATATATTAACTGTTATGTTAAGTAATATTAAATAAATTTATAACATCTTTGAATTTTTTCAGAGGGGTAAAATAATAAATTTTTGTCATTTAGATGTTTCAAACATGTTAATTATCAAACAATTTTTTTCCATTCAGATTCAGCTCATTCAGATTCAAATTCAAATTCATTCAGTTTTTATCGAACACCCCCTAAGTCTATCTACTGAAGTGTATTATGATTTTTGAATTTTTTGTTCATTCGACTATTCATGTTTTGGTGTAAATAGTTTGAGTCTTGTTTAATAAAGAATAGAACTTACCAAATTTAATACAAATTTTAGGAAATAAAGGTTTTTGGTTGAAAATTTATCATCCATCTCTTGTTCATACAGCAATCCTGTACTTTTTTTTTCATGTTGTACTGTTATGTGTGACAGTTCAGTCAATATTACATGTTGTCCAAAACTTGAAGAATGGTAATGATAGTTCTCAGTTTTTGGTAGATACATGTCTAAATTTAGCAGTTTTCTTGTCAATTTTTTTTTAAAATTTATCACTTCATTAGAGTTGCAGCTGTCATAGCTTTGTTATCGTGCTACTTGCAAGTTATCTATCGTGCTCTTCCATTATGGAAACTGACTCCTAGTTTAATCAAAATAGAAGTACTTCACATAGCGGATCATTTTTATTTTTTTATTTTTGTCAATGAAAAAAGGCAATTGGATCAACTCATCATCATGCATACTGACTATTTCTGATGCACGGCAGCAAAGAAAGGCAGCTAGGAGACTAGTAGAAGAATGTGACAATTTGATAAATATGCACATAATTATGATTTTTCTTGAGCAGAAAGATTTTTTTTTACTGTATTCCCTTTCTTGTTTAACAAATTATCGATAGCTATATTAGTCTTTTAGTTAGACCAGATGTTTGATATTCTTTATCTTTTTCCCTTTGAATGTGTATTTGGCTGAAACATTTTCAGGAGCTTCTAGGTGGAGTGTTAAATTTAAATGAAATTTTATGGTGGCTGAAACATTATAATTAAGCCTGACTATTAAATGAATTGGCTTTCTAAAAGAATTTGGGTAATGTTCAGTAGTATCTAAATTTGTCCTAGTGGTGGTCCTTGACGGAATAGGCTGTGGTTCTTCTTTTTCTTTCTGGAACTGGGGGATGACCAATTTATGTAGCTGTCTGGAAAAATCCTAGCAATCCCTTTGCCCATAGATCTTGAGGATTGTGAAGCACCCATATTGCAATAAAATCTTGCTCTTCTTAAACCTCCAAAAATCACCAACACCTTGTAAGAAATAGGTCCTCCAAGGGTGCATGGCAACTCCAGGCCTCATAAGGCAACCAAAACATACAAGCTCAAAAGAGTCAAGCCACCTAGAAATGGAGAAATAGATAAGAGTGGGTGTAACTTCTAGGAGAGCACCAAAAGCAGATTTTACGAGGCATTGATTTGTGTGGCCTACGGCTCTTGTGCAATTCTAAAGTATTTGTTTGCATATGCAGATGTTTTTTATTCATCTTCTATATTGGATTTTGTCCTTCTAATTTCTTGTAGCCTGCTGAGTTGCTTCCTACCTTTTTGATCATTCATTCATGGATGAATTTAGGATTTTGAATGTTTTATCGTATAATTCTTAATTGATTTTGCATGCTGAATTTTTGCAAAACTTTACAAATGTTACAAGGTCATATAATTCGTGGTCAAGATGTGCTATGTTTACTTTTTGAGAAATCATTGGAAAGGTCAGAAATATAGATCAAGCAGGAGAGGTTTCATAATCTGTCCAAGAAAACAGAAAGCTCCTTTAAGTTTCCATCATCTGAGATCAATAATTTTTCTGTTTATAATATTTATTTATCCCCTCTCTAAACTGAAACATTATAAGTGGATTGTCCAACAATATAAGCCAGGGATAGTAAAGATATTATGTGAACAGTATGTGTTATTCCTTTTCTGAAATTCTATTAGAAGCCAAGTTGAAGCTTTGGAAATCTGCTGATCGTATTTCTTTCGATAAATTCTACTATGTAACTGTTCAAACTACTCAAATCCTCCAGGGATGAGAAGTCTTAATGGTTATGTGATGGTAGAGATACTCTATAAACCAGGTTATCCTTATCTAGTTTTAGTTTCGGGTTATATGCTTGTAAATAATTGTTGTTTCTGTTAATCACTAAGTGAAGCTTCATCACAGTAGACTAGCTTTGGTTCCTTCCTGTACAATTTCTCTTAGAATATTTCTTTGTTGTTTCTTAAGTTAGCTTAAATATGAGTTGGGTGTTTTGTTTATCTTTTAGGTATTTTATTAAAGAGATGGAAGAAAGCCCATCGTCTGCTATTGCGGATGGTATTATCACCGGAATCAGATTTGGATTGGCAAATCGGCAAGAGATTGTGAGTACAGAATCTTCATTTGGCATTCTTCTTTTCAATTTGTGTTGCACACATTTTGTTTGAGCAAATACTGGGATTTGATTTATTGTAACCATCTGTATCTTCACCCTCACCTTTTACTTCAGTTTTCCTCATTGTTGGAATGGGTTAAACTTGAATCCTTATTTTTAAGATTTATTCTTATATTATTTTAAAAACCAAGATCTTGTGATGGATTTTAGAATCATTTAAAATTTAATACTGGACAACATGTTGAAGCAAGAGCTGATAAGTAGTGTGCTTTACAATGATTTACAACTAAGAATGGAAAGGTTTCATATAATTAGACTGGCAAAATTAAGAAGTGCAACTCTTCAGTGTCCTCTGGTTGGATAGATTATTAACTCTCTCTCTCTCTCTCCTCTCTCCCTCTCCCTCCCCCCTTGTGTAGTGTACATCTTCCAATAGTGACTGTCCAATCAGTCATGCCAGTCAGCTGTCAAATCCCTTTCTTGGTCTTCCCCTTGAATCTGGTAAATGTGAATCTTGTGGTACTGCTGAACCTGGGGAATGTGAAGGTATGAAAATTATCCTCTTTAGGCTTTCTTATTTTGCACGTATGTCTCTACGCATACTTAACTTATGCATAGGGCCAATTGGTTACATGCCAATGAAACGATGACGTTCTTCTATATTTCTTTTCAGGTCATTTTGGATATATTGAATTACCAATTCCAATATATCACCCTTCCCATGTTAGTGAATTGAAGCGGATGCTGAGCTTGTTGTGCTTCAAGTGCTTGAAGCTGAAAAATAGGAAGGTAAATGTTTATCCTCTTTCAATTTTAAAACGGTAGTACTAGTTCTTGAACTTAACAATTCTTCTTGTAGATTTACTTACTTCTAACAACCAGTACAATAAATATGAAAGTAGCGTGAACATAAATACAATTTTATGCTCGTTCTTATATTATAAATTTGTTTCTTATAACGATCTCTGTGGTTCTGGATACTATGGGCATTGACATCTGGGATAAGTATGTATTTTTGCTATTTTTGTATGACTGTTTTCTTTTGATCATTGATCCCAAAATTGTCAAAGTTAGCATCATGAGATGTGTTGTGAACAATAGAAAGGGATTACTTTGGTTGTTTGGGAACATTATAATGAGTACAAAATGCTTTACTAAATCTAAGTACTGAGACAATTAAGGTTATGCAAATCCTCAATATATTATCTGATACAAAAGGAAATAGAAGGTACATGATAGTTGTAAGCTCATTCTATTACTAGTTAGTAGTTACTATATTTTATTTATTTACTTTCTTTGTGAAGACGATGTATAATAAGCTGAAGAAAAGAAATTATTTTTTATCTTAAAAGAGTGGATACTTGTTGCCTCCTGCTCCTTTTTCAGAAAACATAGCAAATGGGTGCAGTTTATAGATTTGTAACCGTGTCGAAAAACTCTTTATGGACAATGTAATTGATGATTGTGTCTTTTATCAAGTTGACATCATAAAAGGAAGAATTGATTGTGTGCGTCTCTTTTATGTCCTCTTATGTGTTGTGTCCACTTTTAAAAAGATATGCTAATTTTCTTCAATTTTCAGTGTGCAGGGAACGGTTTTTGATTTTATTTTTAATTTTTATAATAAGCTTTAACAAAGTTTGTTTTCTCAAGGGTACTGCTTTCTGTTAAAGTTTTTGTTTGATTCCTTCTTCGATTAGAATATGGCCAAAAATTATGTTTATTATACGATAGGGCTGTAAACGAATCGGGCTGTCGCGAGCTCGACTCGGCTTGAGCTCAACTCGAGCTTGTTATCAAGCCGAGCTCGAACAAGACCTTTAGTCTGTTTAGTTAAACAAGCTGTGTTACAGTGTTGTGTTCGACTCGACTCTAAGCCCGGCTCGTTAAAACATATAATTTATATAAAACATATAATACAAAAATAAACATAATTAAACGAAGTTCCTAGTTATGTTCGTGTATGATATGTTTTAATTCTAATTATAACGCATATGCGCGTGCATACAAATTAAAATTCATCGTCTCAAGTCAATTGTAATATTTTCAAAATGGCTAAATGACATTTTTGTCTATCCAAGTTGTCACTCACTTTCAAAGTTGTCTCTAAAGTTTATTTTTCGGCATTTAGGTCCTTAAAGAGACATTTTTGGCGTTTGTCTCTTTTATCCAATCTGACTGTAACCCGATCCGTTTATCTTTAACCCGATTTGATTTTTTTTGCACTTCTGTCCCTCTAAGTTACTCGATTTTATTTTTTTTATTTAAGAAAAAAAATAAAAAATTGTTTTAAAAAAAAGAGTAATGTTTAAAAAAAATAAAGCTTTATTTTCAGAAAAAATAATTTTTTTAAAAAAAATGAGTAAAATTTCATAAAATATAGATTCAAAATAAAATAAATTAAAGAATAAAACTTTGTTTTTATAATTTTTTTAAAGCGAGAACATTTTCATGAAATATAGATTCAAAAAATAAAATAAAAAATAAAATATTTATTTTCCAGAAAAATTAGATTTTTTATAAAAAAGTGAGTAAATTTTCATAAAATATTCAAAAAAATAATAGAAGAAAATAAAACTATAGTTTCAAAAAAATTGTAATTTTTATTTTTTAAAAAATGAGTGAAGTTTCATAAAATACAGGTTCAAAAAAATAAAACAATAAAAAACTTAATTTTTCATACAACATAATTTTTTTATTTTTTAAAAAAAAGTTAGTAAAATTTCATAAAATATAGATTCAAAAAAAGTTTAAAATATAAAAGTTAAATAAATTTAAAGTAAATGAATAAAAAAAGAAAATAAAGTACATTAGTAAAGTTTAATAAAATAAATCTACACATCTATTTAAAAGTAAAAAAAAATTTATTTACTTTTTTTGAATCTATATTTTATGTAACTTTACTCATTTTAAAAAAATTCTATTTTTCATAAAAATAAATTTTTATTTTTTATATTTTATACTTTTTTTATATTTTTATTTTTTGAAAATTTACTCATTTTTCAAAAAAATAAAAATTTCTGTTTTTTTTCCCTGAAAATAATTTCTTTGTTTTACTTTTTTTGAATCTGTATTTCATGAAACTTTACTCATTTTTTTACAATTTTTTTTTGAAAATAATGTTTTATTTCTTTGAGTCTATATTTTATTAAACTTTACTCATTTTTTACAAAAATAAATATTTCTATTTTTTGAAATTAAAGTTTTTTTATATTTTTTAAATCTATATTGTATTAAACTTTACTCATTTTTTTTAAAAATAATTTTTTATTTTTTTTCTAAAAATAAATTTATTTCTTTGAATCTACATTCTATTTAACTTTACTCATTTTTACAAAAATAAAATTTTCTATTTTTTTTGAAAATATAGTTTATTTTTTTTATTTTTTTGAATCTATATTTTATGAAACTTTATATATATTTTTTAAAATAAAAAATTCTATTTTTTTTTCTAAAAAAAGATTTATTTTTTTGTTTTACTTTTTTTGAATCTATATTTTTTGAAACTTTACTCATTTTTTTTAAAATATTTTTTTTTCGAAAATATAGTTTTTTTAATCTATATTTTATTAAACTTTATTCATTATTAATTTTTTTTAAAAATATTCTAGCTTTAAACCAATTGCTTTGGTAAGGATTCAAAGGTAAGCTTGATGAAGAATAAACGAAATGTTTTTAGTCGTATATCGACTGACACGGAAGGGTGTCACAAATTAAACGTAAATACGTTTAACGGATGAGTTTTGATCAATATAGATTACTATAAGTTGATCACCCAAAAGTGCTCGTAAGATATATCGAACTTGTGGTTTTAGTGTTGGGTTGTCCTTTTCAAAGCATTTTAAAAGAAAGAAAAGTGCTATTTTAAAAAAATGTTCATGGTCAAATGACCAACTCAGAATTTTAAATAACTACGTCATCTCAAAATGTTTTAAAAGAAAGAAAAGTGCTATTTTTTATTCATAGTATTTTAGATTGGTTACATTATTGAAGATAAATCATATGATTCTTGATGTTATTAGAAATGTTAAACATGTTGGGCAATTTAATACTCGATACCTTATTTAAATTATATGATTTTAGCTAAAGGCTGAACGGGTTGAAGGATTCGATAATGATAAAGGGAAGGCGAAAATGGATAAGTAGATTACCCTGTAATAGAATAGTATTATTTTTTTAATAAATAATAATATGACAAACAAAGAATGTAATTGTTATAGAAACCTGTTGGAATATGATGTAATAATTAGTATTTACATTCATGTTATGATATGTAGTTGAATATATATGTATGTATGTTGTAGCACCGTTTAGCACTATATCTAGGGTTTGAAGGTACCCAGATCAGAGGACTGAGGATCGATAGCCAACGTTGTAAATTTAAGGTTATTCTTACAACACATCGTGGCCGTCCATCCAATGATTTAACTGTTTAATAGAAGTCCCGTCCGCAGTTTAGTTTTCAGTATTCTGTTGTTTAATATTGCGGATGGGACAAATGACCAAAATACCCCTCCTTGTAGAAGTCTCTGTCCGCAGTATAATACTGTGGAGCTTGAAAAACTTTAAAAAAAATTGGCATCCGCAGTATTAAACTGTGGAGCCTAGAAAACTCAAAATAAAATATAAATTGGCATCCGTAGTTTAAAAAACACTCAGCAACTCAATATATTTTATATCCTTCTTTCTCTTTCTTTTTTCCCCCTAATTGGAAGGTGGTTTATGATGCCATCGGTGTTTGAAGTACTTTACATCATTTTGCTCTACTTTGTAACCTTCTTTTTGGTGAACGATATCATCTTTTTTGTTGTATCAAGTGTTTTCTTTCTCAAATCAACCATGCCTACTCTCATCAATTACAGTGGTAAGTTTCAACCCCAATTTTTGTTTTATGGGTTTTCAATTGGTTTGATTTTTGGGTTGAGCTTAGATTTTGGTTTTGTGACTCAGAGTGGGAACCTTTTTTGGATCATTTTGTTTCTTCTTCGAACAATTTTACATTGATTCGGCCTCAATATTTTTGTGCTTTTTGACTGGCGATTATTGTGTGGAGTATTGGAAATACACCATCTTCTTTTGTTGATTTGTAACATTGACATTTTAATCTGTATATAGTCGGGATTGGGGATTCGGGTCTGGCCCAGTTGACTTGTTGACTTCGGGAATTGGGCTTCGGGTTCGGGCGACGATAACGGATGTCTTCGGGTCTTGGTTTCGGGATCGAGTATATATGATAATGACTATTGCTAACTTATGATTGTAGATGGCTTAATTAAATTCATATTTTTTTCTCAAAAAATGTGAAAAGTTGTAAAAAAAACAAACATGCTTGAGCTTAATCTCGAGTTCGATTCGCTTAAACCTGACTCGATCTCGAGCTCAGCTTGTTTAAAAACGGGCCGAGTTCGTACACAAGATTTTAAGCTCGTTTAAAGTCTAGTCCCGACTTGGCTCAGTTTGTTTAACTTTTAGACGAGCTCGAGCTCGGCAAGTCAAAGCCTGGCTCGTTTACAACCTTATTATGTGATGATCGATAGCATCGAAGAAACACAAAAAACTTCAAACTTCAAAATTTTAAAAGGAAAGAGATACCTAATAATTTGTTATATAAACGATTACTTTAACAAGACTACACAATGCCAAGCTAGTTGGGTAGGCTGACAGTAAGGGTGTAAACGAGTCAAACCGAAGTGAACAGAGAGCTACTCGAATTCGACTCGAAATGTTAAATTCATACTCGAATTCCACTCGAATTCGAATTGTATTTGAAAAATTCTACACAGATTCGACTCGACTCGACTCGAATATTTATTACTCGAATTCGATCCGACTCGGATCGATATTCAAACTACTCGCGAGCTTCAAATTCAAGTTCGAATTCAAGTTTCACATAATAACTAGTTTTATAATAAATATAATTATAAATTGAATTTGTTATTTTACTTAGAAATGAGAAAATATATTTACTATTACACTTTACAAATATAAAATCACAATTAAAATTAAAAACAAAACAAAACAAAACAATAATAATTAATTATCCTAATTTGATTTAATTTTGTATATATTATAAGAGAATGTATCGAGTATCTAATCGAATCTGTATCGATGTTTCGAATCATAATCGAGAATTCGATTAGTTTGAATCTTAAATGAGTCGAGTATAACCTTGCTCAGATTCTACTCATATTTTTATTCGAACTATTTATTATGCTCGGATTTGGATCATATTATTAACGAATTCGAGTCGTTCATATTTTTTTGACTCGAGCCCGTATCGAGTCCGAATTGTTTGACTCGTTTACAACCTTAGCTGACACTGAATCCCATATGTAAGCTCAAAAGTAGAAAAGTAAGGAGATTAATAAAGAACTGAACAAATTAAAACTGTAAAAGAATAAAATTAATAAAGGAATAGAAATAGATGAAAATAAATAAGAAAAGAATACTAAATATAGAAACATATGTACTCATTTATGTTAACAAAAGCAAAAACAAAAACAAGATGGAACACTCTAATGGTCTTCTGATATTGCAATCCTCTAGTCATTCCTTTCAAATGATGACATATTATGAATACTTCTTTCTGTTACATAAGATTCATTACTTCTTTGTTAAATGTCAATTAATATAAATAAAAAATCTCTTACTTTTCACGGCTGAAAGATTAATCTGTTATTATTGCATGTCTGTGTACGAAATTCTTGGGAATACACTATAGTACGAAGGTTGTTTGCTAATCGCAATAAAAAGTTGTAGGAAGTTAGTCTTTGCATTCTGGAGGCTGTTTGACCTTCAGTTCTGTTCTCTTCCAAATTTTGATTCCACCCTTATATGAAGTTTCTGAATGTTAAATTCTACTTAACTTTTTATATTTATCCTGCAACAATCCCTGTGCTTGTAGTTCTTATGCTTTGTCTTACTGGTATTTTGCTTTCAGATTCAGGTGAAGAATGTTGGTGTAGCTGAAAGAGTGTTGTCCATGTGTTGTGAGGTGAGTGTCAATTCGATAGAACTGCCACGTGTGACAATATTTTGTCTGCAGATGGGTGGTATTATTTTATTTTGTCCCTTTGATATATTTATATTTTTATTACTACCAATTTAATTGTTTTGCTTTTCTATGTATATATTGATAGGTTTGATATTCCCTCAAGAATCTCACACGAATACTTAGACCCTCAATTTTTTTTTTGTGGAAGTACCAAAATATCAATTTTCTGTTCATATTTAAGAGATCTAGATATTACCAAGTCAGAGAGATTATTTAACTGGTCATCTCCATCGAGTGGAAAAATTGAGGGACGTATCTTGTGAAAAAAGGGATTAGTAGCGGTAATGAATTTCTAAATTGGCTGGTCTGGAATCCAAAAAAAGATGCATCAAAGAGATGATTTACTTATTCCATTAAGCTTCTTGTGGACATATAGATTTTGTCTATAATTATTAGGGTTAGCGTATAGTGCTTACGTAGTCTGTTAGATGCCCTAGAGGATGAACCATCGTTCCTTTGATGTAAAGCTAATAGGCTGGTTCTCAGAAGTATCCCAGTACCGTATAGGAAAGACTGGCAAAAAATAATCATTCATTTGGTTTTTCATTTCGCTTCCCATTTGTAGATGTAGCCCAATTCATTATACTTGTCTTTGTTGGGAAGACAAACAGGCTTAGTATGAGGCCACGGTTTAAAAATTGCACTAATATTGCCTGTTTAGTGCAATGGAATTTTCCCTTACCCGTCTTTTCATGAATTTTGGCCTCCAATTTGCGTCAGATAAAGGTGATATCTCCTACTGTATTCACAAACCCCTAGTGCTGAAAGAATAAATGACTATTGTAGGCAAGATTTTGCTCTGGGAACAGAGTGGGATTGGGGTACAAAGCTATAAAGAAAAGTAGTTTATGTCCAGTGCACAAACTCATTTTAAGGTTTACTTGTTGTTTTAAAAATGTTTGGGACACTGGTGGACCGCATGTTGTAGGGGCTTGAGATATGATGTGAAGTTACAAACTGTGTTATTTAGGGTATTTGTATCTCAGTAGTGACTAGTTTCTACAAAACAATTAATTGGTCTTCACTTCTATTTGGTTGTAATGATATAAATGAAAGTAATACATGTTATGCATGAATAATTAGTCTTCACGTGAATTGAAATACTAATAAAATAAAATGATAATATATCATTCTTCGTATCTTATGAACTTTCTATCTGGGTTTCTATGGCAAAGTTGGGACTTCGTATATTTGGCGGTGTCTAAGAAAAAGTTGTCCCTGTCGAAGGTTTGAAGGAAGATTGAAGAACTGACACTGATAATTTTGTCCTGACAAATTTGAGTTGAACCTTTTATCCTGATGCTACTTTCCATTTACTTTTCTCCAGATGTTGGGAGACAGACAGATGAAACATTTTCCTCTTTTTTATTTGGCTTTTCCCGAAATAATTGAAGTTGTTTTCTTAGATTTATAACTTGTCTATGAAAAATACATACCTATTAAATATTATTCAATCCATTTACTAGTAATACAAGTCAGACTGGTTTTTTATTGAAATTTGTAACTAAATTATGATTAAGCTAGAAATAAGTATTATTTCTTAAAGAAAGAAGTTGTCCACATAATCTGCTGAATGGCATGTTATTTGTAAAGGGTGGTTCAGGAAATAAAGACTACATAAATCTTTCTTAAATGTGGGCAGAGGATATGATCTAAATCCATGGTCTGCTCCATGATGGCTACAAATTGCAATAGCCGCTGGCTTTAGTAGTTTATTTGGTTTAGGCATCCATCCTTAAATTATCCATAGTAGTTAAAAATAGAATATTTTGTCAGATTTCAGAGGTTATGCTAATAAAATACAAATGGCACAAAACTTTTATGTGGCTTATATTTTTTGATGTTTTGTAGGAGGCGTCACAAATCTTTATCAGTGAGGCTAAATCTACAGATGGTGCATGCTACTTGGAGTTGAAAATACCATCTAGGTCGCACATCTCCTGGAACTTCTTAGAAAGATATGGTTTTCGCTATGGTGATGGCTGTTGTCGAGCTTTGCTTCCTTCTGAGGTTTGGTTCTCCTGTTCTCATTTCAATTTAATTTTGTTGATGATGGATTGTGAAATTATCTTTATATTATCTCTAATTTGTGGCTTGCAATTAAATTAAGGCCGCTAACTTCTTTTAGGTCCCTTGACTATATCTTCCTGCTTGCAGTCTCTAGCAGGATATAGTTTTACATGCAAAGTTTGTTTCCCTGTTGCAGTACCTACCATTTTCAAAGATCAATACTTGTGATTGTAGCACACTCTAGCAGGTGATGGGGCCACAGAGTTAAAGAAGCTTAGAATTCTATTGATATTTGGGAGGAAATATTACACCCAAAACTGAGAAAGGCGTGGAAGATGTGTATGGGTGTGTTCGTGTCTATATATATACATATATGTATATTGTATGTATATATGTATGTATATATATGTGTATACATATGTGTATATGTATACATATATATGACATGTGTGTCTGTGTGTTCTGTATGTATATATACTTTGCTCACAAGCCTTACAAAGTTGAGCATGTCATACTTAATCTTCACTTGTTTAGTTACACGAGCTTATTAAGTTTGTTCATTTGTTAAATAAACGAGTTTCAAACGATATTTATATGAGCAGAGCTCAAGCTGTATCGTTTGCACTCCTATTGTTTAAGATTGAAACTTGAAGTCTCATTTCAGTTTAGAACGTTATACTTGTTTTTCTATTCCATTGCTACTTCTCTACCTCCTATTTTTTGATTACAAATGTGAACATTTGTTAATTCTGAGATTACGAGTCCTGGTGGTAGGATATTGGTAAATGAATTTTTGAATTTGGACGTGTCAATCTTATTGATGGAAGGAGACTAGCAGGATGGTGCCTTGGTCTAAGCGTGTGTGTATATATATATAGTTAAGTCCAAATTGTAGAATATTCATATTTGAGACAAGTATATGTCAGATTGTTATTCTTACCCTCTCTATAGTTTTTTTGATTTTTTTCCTAAAAAAATTGATATGGTGATTCTGGTCAATCTTTGTCTGTTTTTTGGTTTTATATATTCTCTTAAAACAATTCATTTTTTAGCTTTAAACTTCTTGCCATTCTGTGGCAGTTATATATTTCCCCTAGTTTTAAGTATTGGTCTGTAATTGGATTATTTATACTTCTAACACTTTCAAGGAGTGAAGTTGCGTACTAAAAAATTCTTTCCTCTCTTCACAGTTCTCAAACCGGTGTTGTGTCTTGTATTACTAGGCTGGCTAGTCGAAAAACTACAAATGATATCACATTGCATGAATGAGACTTTATATGAAATGTTTCAGAATTTTTTGGGAAAATTCTTGTTATCTAAATTACTACTTTCTTGGAAAATGTTTTAGTTCAACATTCTCATTGTTATTTAATTTTATACCCTAAACAATGACAGGTCATGGTAATTCTGAGAAAGATTCCTGAGGAGACTAGGAAAAAACTTGCTGGGAAAGGATTCTTCCCTCAAGATGGGTATATCTTGCAATATTTACCAGTCCCTCCAAACTGTTTGTCTGTGCCGGACATCTCGGATGGAACTAGCGTCATGTCCTCGGTTAGTCATTCTTTTCTTACATGGCTCTTCGGTTTGATCTGGTGTTTCTATCTTGACCATTATTTCGACAATATCTTTTCAGGATCATTCTATAGCAGTTCTAAAGAAAGTGCTGAAGCAAATCGAGATTATTAAAAGCTCAAGGTCTGGGACTCCAAATTTTGAATCCCATGAAATTGAAGCTAATGATCTGCAAGCAGCAGTTGCACAATATCTTCAAGTTAGGGGTACTGCTAAGGTATTCATACGACTTGGTAAAATTTTAATTTGTGCACGAGTAGGATCACTCAAACAAATTTGAGAGGAAAGGTCCTTAATGCTTATATACATTTATTTTCTCGGGTAAGGTGTGTGTTAGCAAGATGGTTTAGATTTTGCTCGACTTAAGGAACTATGTGTTAGTATTGCTTACTGTATTGAATCTTTAGATTGTCCCAAGAGGATGTCCGCCATATATTTATTTTTGCTATTGTCAGTGGAGAATCTTTTGCAGATCAAGTTTTTTATTTATTGTCAGTGGAGAACCTTTTGCAGATCAAGTTTTTTATTTTATTTTTGTTTGGGGGTGGGGTTTCTGGGGAAGATTTTGTGGCTAAGTGCTTGTTTAACTTGGGAAAAGAATTTTATTGCTATTTTGTTGCGCTGTTGGATTGAAACGAACACTGGGATCTTTTCGATGACAATATTCTCTCTTTCCTCGTAATGGGACAAATTGTCTTCCCTTGCATCTCTTGGTTGTTGGTTTTTGGGACTTCAAAGATCTTTTTATTCCAGATCTCCATAGGAAATTGGGGGAAATCCTTCCTCGTTACTTTGTAGCAATTTCTAGTTTTCTTTGGGAGGATTATCTTCCTCTATTGGATCTCTTTTCTTTCTAATAAATTATTCATTTTCTATATAGAATAACGAGAAGGATAAGCATGGCAAACAATTATGTGTTTTACAAGATGACCTGGTATTTAGCTAGTTTAGTTGTTGGCTTCGTACAAGCTAGGATGAATTTTTTTATTCAAGTGAAATTAAATAGGGTCCAAAATCTGGTTTAATTAATATGAGTAAAGTTCTAATATTGCTCAAGAAAGAATTTTCCTTCCACTAAAATATTATTATAGTTCAGTTGACACGTTATATCATCTAAGTTATAATTATGTATGTTAATCAACTGTCCTTGCTCTCACTGACTCAAAAATTTTCTTTTATAAGGCATCTCGTGATGTGGATGGACGTTTTGGGATAAAAAGAGAACCAAACGGTTCTTCTACAAAAGTATGGTTGGAGAAGATGAGAACCTTGTTTATCAGAAAGGGTTCTGGGTTTTCCTCTCGTAGTATTATAACTGGTGATCCATATAAAGGGGTGGGTGAAATTGGTTTGCCTTTTGAAATAGCTCAGAGAATTACTTTTGAGGAGAAAGTGAGTCAGCACAATATGTCATATCTGCAGAAGTTAGTTGATGAAAAATTGTGCTTAACATATAGGGATGGGTTGTCTACATACTCATTGAGGGAGGGTTCAAAAGGTCATACATTTTTAAGACCTGGACAAGTGGTACATAGGAGGATTATGGATGGGGACATTGTCTTTATAAATAGACCACCTACTACCCACAAGCATTCCCTTCAAGCATTATCGGTATATGTTCATGATGACCACACAGTGAAGATTAATCCCCTGATCTGTGCGCCACTTAGTGCTGATTTTGATGGAGATGCAATTCATTTATTCTATCCCCAGTCTCTTCCAGCAAAAGCAGAGGTGTGGGAGCTGTTTTCAGTGGGAAAACAGTTGCTTAGCTCTCATAGTGGCAACCTCAACTTGCAGCTGGCTACAGATTCGTTATTATCTATTAAAGTAATGTTTAAGAACTATTTCTTTAATAGAGCATCTGCTCAGCAGTTGGCATTATATGTTTCTGGTGTCTTACCTAGCCCTGCACTGCTGAGAGCACAAAATTCTGGCCCCTTATGGACTGTTTTACAATTACTGCAAACTGCTCTACCGTCTAATTTTGACTGTTGTGGGGAGAGACACAACATCTGCGAAAGTCGAATCTTGCAACTTGATTTTAACAGGGACATTATACCATCTGTTCTCAATGATATTGTCACTTCTATCTTCTTTGGGAAGGGTCCCAACGAGGTTTTAAGGTTTTTTGATTTCCTTCAGCCTATGCTGATGGAATATCTATATTCAGAAGGATTAAGTGTTGGATTGGAAGATTTTTTTGTTCCGAATGAGGTTCTAGAGAACATACAAACTCAAATTCAGAATGTTTCCCCTTTGCTCTATCATTTGCGGTTGTCTTACAATGAACTGATAGAGTTGCAATTGGAGAAACATATAAGGTATGTGAAAATGCCAGTTGCTAATTTCATTGTAAAGTCATCTGCAATGGGTAATTTGATTGACTCTAAGAGTGACTCAGCTATCAACAAGATAGTTCAACAAATTGGTTTTCTAGGTCTGCAACTTTCTGACATGGGGAAATTTTATTCAAAAACCTTGGTTGGCGACATCGCTTCTCTTTTTCAGAAAAAGTACCCCTTCTGTGACAACTACCCATCAGAAGAATTCGGAGTGGTGAGAAGCTCTCTATTTCATGGACTAGATCCATATCAGTCGATGGTTCATTCAATTTCTAGTAGAGAAGTGATAGTTCGCTCATCTAGAGGGTTGACTGAACCTGGAACTTTGTTCAAGAACTTAATGGCCATCCTTCGGGATGTTGTCATTTGTTATGATGGAACAGTGAGGAATGTCTGCAGTAATTCTATTATTCAATTCGAGTATGGGACACAGACAGGAACTATGGCCCATACTTTTTTTGCCGCTGGGGAACCTGTTGGAGTATTAGCTGCAACTGCTATGTCCAATCCTGCATACAAGGCAGTCCTTGACTCTTCTCCAAGCAGTAATTCCTCATGGGCGATGATGAAGGTATTTGCTTTACATAATAATGTGAAGTTTTCATCTATTTGTGACAAGTTAATTTTTTGTAAGTGCACACTTTCATCTTTTTCCAATTTGTTGTATTCAGGAGATACTGCTTTGTGCAGTAAAATTCAAGAATGACCAGGTTGATCGCAGAGTCATATTATACTTGAATGATTGTGATTGTGGAAGAAAGTATTGCCAAGAAAATGCTGCATATTTGGTTAAAAAACAGTTGAAAAAAGTCAGTCTTAAGGATGTTGCAGTTGAGTTATTAATAGAGTATGTTCTCTCTTTTAATGTTCTCATGTTCTCATCTGTTAACTTTTTATTTTATTTTACTTATTTAGTATATCCTCATATTATCACCCTTTACTAGTCACTATGTCAGTTTCATATAAATTTATGCTAAGAAATCAGGAATTAATTTCTCTTTCATGAATTAATAAAGTGTTATTTCTGCTCAGTTCAGTTAAGCAACCTTTAATGTCCTGCCAATACATTGATTTGACCAACTCTGTAGCCTAAGAAGCTAACTGTAGTATGTAACCATTCTGGCAGACCTTTCATTGCATGCGATTACTATCTTATACATATGTTAGATTTGATAATGGGCCGGAGCTTAGTGATGTGGTTGACTTCCCCATTGAGTTAAGCTGTCACTGTTAGTTTGCTAGTGTACTTGATCCTTTGGTTTTGTGTTTTTTTATAACAGTGATTTTAATGTAGTCTTGTTTAGCTACAAACAGTGATATATATATATATATATATATATATATTCAACTTTGAGTTGCTTTTGTTTCTTATATTTGTAAGGTACTATTTTGAGTAAAGCATTAGTTATTATCATTACTAGGTTGGATGTTTGCTTTTCTTTAATGATCGTAGCTCTTGCTGTTATATCTTTTCTACATTCTTAGTTGTAGTGACCACAAGGAATTTTATATTTGCTTTGATTTTCTTGTTGCTTCATCCTCACAGATACAATAGACAACAACAAACTGCATTTGAAAGTCAAAGTTCTGAAATTGATGCAGGTCTTGTCGGTCATGTTCATCTAAACGAGGTTGGCATATATTACTGCAAATAACATTTGAACTTTTGAGATTTCTCAGTTTTGAACTTGAAGTTAATTGCATTTTTTAGTAAGCTTGAAGTTACTTAACATATTAAACTGACTGTATTTTGACTTGTTGAACAGGTACTGATAAAAGATTCACATATAAGCATGGATGAGGTATTTGAAAAATGTCAAGACACTGTCCATTCATTCTGGAAGAAGAAGAAAGTTGGTCATCTGTTCAAGAGAATTGAATTATCAGTCAGGTTGATTTCTTTCGCCAAAATTTCTCTATAATATGTCTGAGCTGTGAAAGTTGTCTCAAGGCCATTATCATAAAAGATTTTATGTGATTTTTTATTGATGTATGGATCTCTTGGTCTTGGCGTGCACAATAATGGATGAGGAAATTTCTAAATGTGGATATCTTTTTAATAATAAGTTGGATAGGGCTTTGTCATAACATGCCATTTTAAGGCGTGATAAAGCACAATTGTAGGTTATACTTCTGAAATATTTTGACATAATATTCCCCCCTCTATCCAAGATCTTGTGACCATCTAACTATTATGAGATCTCCAATTTTTTTTGTGGCTGCCTTTCAATGTCATGGCACTTTTTGATTAGGTAGTCTATTTTGCCCTCATATAAAATGATAAAGAAAAGCTTGTCGACAATTTTGGAACACATGTCATAAACTTTTCTATCTTAAAACTATGTGCCATTGCAAGTAACCACTTAAACATGGACAGAGGAAGTACTTATTTACTCATTTTTCAACTAAATTAATAATTTGTAAAACATAATTCTTAGAACCTAAGGCTGTGTTTGTGAGTTTAGTTTCGGAGGTAAGAGAAAGTTTTTCCTTCCAATACTTCTGATATGGTATGCAAATGAATGGGTGGGATGCTTGCTAGTACTCGTCGAGAGCCCTAATGTTAAACGCCCAGGACTTTTATGTAAGCCTCGCTCCAGTATGCACATTGAAAATGTTTAATTTTAATTTTCAAGGATTGTCACACTGTCCTTATTAACAGACTTACTTCCTTGGGGTTTTTCTTTTTATCCATCTTTATTTATTCTCTTTGATAATTTTTTTTGTGTATCTTAAACATTAAGACATTTTTAACATATGCAATAATTGTGGCAACTGCAAGCACTTTTTATATAAGAGGTTGCCTCTTTGTAGTTCCTCGTATTTTAAAGTGACAGATGTTCTATTTAACTTGGGCATGTAGTGGTTTGTGTATTATGATGACCTTTCTTCTATTTGTGCATCTTTACTGCTTAAGCAATTTCTTTGTCCTTTTCAAGTACAATGAATTCCATAAAGCTTGGCAATACAAAGGTATTTAAATTCTCAAACTATGTTTATTTCTTTACAGTCAATGTTGTTCTTTTCGACAATCTTGTGAAAGCAAAGGTCGTGACATGCCATGCTTGAAGTTCTTTTGGAAAGAGATAAGTGATAATCATTTAGAGAGGACTTCTCATATTTTTGCTGACACCATTTGCCCGGTTTTGTTAGAAACAATAATTAAAGGTACTTCAGATTGCTGCTTCTCATTTTATCTGAACATCTTTTGACATTTAAAAAAAATAACTTCTTATCGTCCCCATTTTCTGAATTAATGGTTTATCATCTCTTCATATCTCAATTAAGCAATGATAGTGAATCTATTTGGCAGAGATAATTGTTGGACATTTTTTTTGACTTTGCCCATTTTGGTTCTTTCTTTCCCTCTCCCCCACCCCTCGGGATCCCGTCTTCCTTGTTTTGTTAAAGGTAGATCTCCTTAAAACATATGACACATGACAACTACTCTCTTCTCGTTTATCATATCTTATTTGTTGTGTAATGCGTCTATAATGGTTGAAGTATTTAGGTTATAAGATTCCCTTACAATCAAACAGGCTGGAATGTTTCCCATCACCAGATACGAGTGTTGTCAGTTAGCCCTCTTTCTTTGAAGGTCATGTTTTTGTCTTGGATGACAAAGAGAATGCCTAATGAACTGATATTTTTGTTATTGGGGTTAATGTGATTAAACCTATTAGGGAAAGAGATTGTATGGGTTTTGGCATATCACTTAAGAAGGCAATATAATGCAAGCAAAGAATCCTATCTTTGATTTGTAGTTGGTTTTCTTTGTATAATGATGAACTGTTGGACAATAAGTATTCTAGATTTGTCTGCAAATTGATTGGATTGTAGGCAATCTTAGTTGTATCTGGGAGTGAAGATATGTTCTTGATCCGTAAGAGCTTATTTTAATTTGAGTATTGATTGACATCTATAGTAATTGCTGTATAAGTAGGTAAAATTATTTTTATGTTACTCTTCTTCAACTTGCATATATCGTGAGCTGAACAACTTCTGAATTTTATTTTTATGCATTTAGATTTTGGATAATTCAAGAACCCAGTTTTGATGTGTGAAGTGTGAACATACTTGAACATAGTATATCAAGTATCATTTAGCTAGGAATTGTGACTGTTTGATCATACTAGGCTCATTATGTTTGACCATATTCTGTGTCGGATACTATTTGGCTTTGTGAATATGGTTCCTGACTTTTGATGCATAATTTTTTGTGAATCACGTGCAATACAAATTCGATATTCCAAAGCTTCCTGATTTCCAACTCTTCCTCTTAGATATTATTGTAAAGAACATAAAGTGGCAGAAGGGGCAGTTAATGAGTGGGATTATTATAATTGATTGAATTACTTGTCCAAAAAAAAGAAGAAAAAGAGAGAAGAAAAGTGACTACATAAAAGAAGAGTAAACTTTTAGCAGAAACAGGAAGAGATG
This sequence comes from Panax japonicus, assembly GCA_020205505.1. Taxonomy (NCBI): domain Eukaryota; kingdom Viridiplantae; phylum Streptophyta; class Magnoliopsida; order Apiales; family Araliaceae; genus Panax; species Panax japonicus. The sequence continues at coordinate 25,243,447 of CM035100.1, forward strand.
GAAAAAGAAACACAGATTTGACTAGGACTGTCTGATAACTTTTTTACAAGTAATATAGTTCTTTCGTTTATCTTTTGCTAAGATACAAGGATTTAGGTTCGCCATACGGTGATTTGGTGATTCAACAAATCTCAAAAAATGGGAATTAGGCATGTATTTACATACTATATAAATTTTTTATAACTATAGTTTTATACTATGTTACTCGGACTCGTGTGCGGGTGTCGGGTGCGGGTACGAATCTAGATGTCGGACACGTGAAGTCAAAAAATAGAGTATAAGCGGATATGGATTCTAATTTGGACACGGGTATGTTATGATTTTTAACAATAATGTTTCAAATTATATCACCAAGTTTATTTGCTCTAGGGGCAAAAATGGAAAAAAAACAAAACTACAGGGAGTGATGTGTAGTTTTCCAGGGTCTATTTTGAACTTTCAGAAAACCTAGGGGACTACATTAATTTTTTTTTAAAACTATGGGGTACCTATTTGTAATTTTCCATGGATATTTTAATTCTAATCAGATCTCGCTCTTCTCTTCTTCTGTCGAACAGACTGCTCTTCTCTTCTCCTCTCGACTGACTTCTCTTCTTCTTTCTCGACAGACGACTCTTCTTCCCCCTCTCGCGTCTCTTCTTTCCAAACAGCCGTATCCGGATTTATGTGGCCGTATCTTGTACGAATCCCGCACCCGCACCTGTGTCGTGTCGTGTCGACACGGGTACTCCACCAAAAAATGGCGAGTCTGAGTAACACAGGTTTTATGTACGTACATACATTAAAGTTTCAATAATAATAAATATTAATTCCTGATAAAATGTAAAAAAATAAAATAAAATTATGAAACTCAAAAATTTTATATACCAGTTCTATCTAGGAATTTCGGAAATATATACTAATTTCGTGGATCATATTAGTATAAAAACATTACATTATATAGTATTTGTAATATGTTCTGTTAGATTTATAAAATGGGCCCAAAGTCTAGTATATAAAGACATCAAAATCTTTAACTAAAATTCAATTGCCAATAAGAAGAGTTGACCCAACTCATTATATATTAGACATACTTTGTCAAGTTATTCAATGTGGGACAAGATATATACTTTAATACTTCCCTTCACGTGTAACCCAATGTATTGAGGGTTGCACGTGGACCTGAGACCCACACAATATAAGCAAGTCCGACAGAAACTTGTTACAAGACAAGTCCAAGAAAGCTAGTAAACCACGAGAAACTATTGACCCAATTGATAGGTGGTACTAGTTTAGAAATGAGTAATTTAGACGCTTTAAGAATGGATTGCAAGTGGGTAAGAATGTAGGCTAAGAAGAATGTTTTTTAATTAGGCCCAAGAATAACCCACTCTATTACTATGTTAAATTTATAAATGGGACCAAATCTAGTATATAAAGACATCAAGTTCTCTAATTCAAAATCAATTGACAATGAGAAGATATTCAAAATCATAGTTTGTCAAGGTATTCGATGTTGGACAAGATATGATATATACTCTAATATGTTCAATCTTTAGTACAATATATAGGTTGGTAATATTTTCCATTTTTATCACTAAAAAGACTACAGATGTATTCCTACTTCGTTTTAAAATCAAAGCTGTTGAAGTGAACCAAGAGGACATCTGGAGGGAAGATTTAACCAATCTAATGAAAAATCCTTGCAACTTATATCTTTTACTTCTGCACCCCTAGTTGTTGCAGTATCAGATATGAGTAGATCTAATGTATCGTATAAAAATAGAGAGCATAGTCCTTCCTTTTTAAAATTTTTAAGCATGTGCAATATTTGGGGCTGTAGTTATTTAGGTGGTATCCCCGAGATTGAAGAGCTACAAAGTTGCAGACTATTTGGCTATACTCGGCACAAGTACCACGATGGTACTTTAGTTCCGTAAGTGTACAGAAGATATCTTTTAGTCCGAGTTTCGTCTTCATTAAATGTGATGCATAGTATTCTTTGATTGAGATTACTCCTTCCATTTCCGTTTCTTTTATTCCTCATTCATCTATGTTTATACATATTAACCAGCATTCCATTATGATATTTTCCTTTTTTTAAAAGGAAGTATGCTTTAACTGGGATGATATAATGTGATTTTGTGAATGAACAGGCGATCCGCGGGTTTGCTCAGCAGACATAATTTGGATAAGTCCTGACACGACAACTTGGATCAGAAACCCTTCCAAAAGTCAGAAGGGTGAACTGGCTCTTGATGTGGTTCTTGAGAAAAAAGCCGTGAAGCAAAGTGGAGATGCATGGAGGATAGTAATAGACTCTTGCCTTCCTGTAATCCATTTAATTGACATGAGTCGATCCATCCCCTATTCAATAAAACAAGTGCAAGAATTACTTGGGATATCTTGTGCTTTTGAGCAAGCTATTCAGGTACATGTCAGTTTTTCCTTTCATGTTCTTCAACAACTACTAGATTACTAGTTTGGAGCATTGCTTTTCTGAATCGTTCACTACTTTACATCCATTATTTAGCGTATTTTTTCTATTATAATAATTAAACATAAAAAGCCACCTATATTTCTCCATGTGCTAAATAATTTCTGTTGCACCCTCCTCACTTTTAGGGCCTTTTTCTACTGTTGAATATACATGATCCTGTGTTCGTGCTTTTATACATGTCGTCTTCTTTTTACTTTCCTTACTTTACATTGGTCTGTTATTTACTTTTTCACCTCTCTCCTATTATTTAACCTCCAATGTTTAAGGATCACATATTCTCACTTTTAACACACGCAGTGTGTGCCATGTAAACTAGTTGATATTAAGTGCTTGGTTAGTTTCCATGTTTTTCCGCAGTCAAGTTAAGGTCCCTTCTCATAGCTTTGTATGATTCTCCAATTAGAAAATGCATTGTTACACACTCAATTAAATCTAAATTACTTTTGTATAGAAATTATGACTTGTGACATAATGTATTACAGTGGATGTTTTGTTCACTTTAGGTATATAACAGTATTTAGGGATATTGGAAAACCTGTTTACTTTATTTGATTTGTTCATTACTTGTGTCTTTACTTATGTTTGTCTTTCTCCGAAAGCCTATCTGTAAAAATTTTCTTTCAAGTACATTACATATAGCTTATTACTTTGATGAATTACTCATTGGCTGGAAGAATAAGAGGAGTAGAACAAATGTTACTTTAATGAAACTTGAAATTTATTTATCTACAATCTTACTTCCATTGATCTTTTGAAGCTTCTGGCAACTATTTTGGTTTACTTTTGTAGCGCCTTTCATCATCAGTGACTATGGTAGCAAAAGGCGTGCTAAAAGAGCATCTTATTTTGCTAGCCAATAGTATGACATGTTCTGGGAATCTGGTTGGATTCAATAAAGCTGGTATAAAGGCATTATCTCGATCTCTGAACGTGCAAGTACCATTTACAGAAGCAACACTGTTTGTAAGAATTTTGCTTTCTTCTATATTTCTTTAGATAATATGATGTCTATATGCTTGTGTTTGATAACTTCCCTCTATATATATGTAATCCTGTACACAGACCCCCAAAAAATGCTTTGAAACAGCTGCTGAGAAGTGCCACGTGGATTCTTTGTCGAGCATTGTAGCTTCTTGTTCATGGGGCAAACACGTCGCTGTTGGAACAGGCTCTTCATTTGATATTCTTTGGGACACGAGACAGGTATCTTGTACTCTATTTTGTGCTTTATCATTTTGCATAAATTTATAAAGGTTAGACAGTAATTGTTTCTCTGTAGGTTGCAAAAAGATTCAGTCAAAACTAATGCGCTATTGCTGTTCTTTGTTAGGTTGAACTGAATCAGCATAATGGAACTGATGTCTACGACTTCCTTAATCTGGTGTGGAGCAGTTCAGGAGTAGAAAGGAACAGTGGTTGTCTTGGTGCAGAGATTGATGACCTTGATATGTATTACGAATCCGATGAAGTGGCTCTGTCCCCAGAGCATGCTTCTGATAAGCCTGTATTTGAAGACAGTGCCGAGTTTGGCATTGCTGACGAATCTGACTGGAACAAGGGCAGCCAATCTATGTTGGAGCGAGCTGGTGGTTTAATCTCTTCAACTGCTGATGTTTGGCGTAAAAATGTGGAGGAAGATTCTGCTAATGGTTGGACTAAGAAGGCTGAGAAGTCTCACAATATTGAAGAGTCAGGCGCATGGTCCTCTTGGGCAAAGACTGGTGAAGAAAGTGATCAAACTCTATGGAATAAAAAGGACTCTGAGCCTCTGCCAGATCAAGCTGTTCCTTTGATTTCTTCGACTGTTGGTGGTTGGGGTAAAAGATCAGAGGAAGATGCTGGAGATGGTTGGAGTAAGGTGGAAAGATCTGGTGACAAAGCTCAACAGTCTGGCTGGGGTAAGAAAGCTGACGAAGCTGATTGGAATAAAAAGGACATGCAACCTCTGCCTGACCAAGCTGGTCTTTTGAATTCTTCAACTGATGTTATCTGGGGTGAAAAATCGGAGGATGATTCTGCAAATGGTTGGGGTACGAAGGCTGATAAAGCTGTTGATACACCTTGGAATAAAAAGGACAGCCAATCTCTGTCCGACCAAAATTATCCATCTTCAACTGCTAACTGGAGTAAAAGATCTGTGGAAGATTCTGAAGATGCTTGGGGTAAGAAAGCGAATAATTCTGGAAATGACGCTCAACAGTCAGGCCCATGGTTGCCTAAGAAGGTTGATGGAGCTGCTGAAACACCATGGAACAAAAATGACAGCCGACCTTCAACGGCTGGCATCCTGGGCGAAAGATTAGAGGAAGATTCTGGAGATGGTTGGGGCAAAAAGGTTGAAAGATCTGGGTGGGCCAAGAAGGTTGAAAGATCTGAATGGGCGAAGAAGGTCGCTGATCCTGTTGAAGAACAAATGAACCAAAAGGAATGCCAAGATTTGCCAAATCAAGCTGGTTCTGGAGATGGTTGGGGCAAAAAGGTTGAAAGATCTGGGTGGGCCAAGAAGGTTGAAAGATCTGGATGGGCCAAGAAGGTTGATGATCCAAAATGGAACAAAAAGGAAAGCCAAGATCTGGCAAATCAAGCTGGTACTGCGATTTCTTCATCTCCTGGTGGCTGGGGTGATAGATCAGAGAATGATTCTGCTGGTGGTTGGGCCAAGAAGGTTGAAGCATCTGTATGGGCCAAGAAGGTTGACGAACCTGTAGAATCACAATGGAATGAAAAGGAAAGCCAACATCTGCCAGATCAAGCTGGTGCTGCAATTTCTTCTTCTACTGGTGCCTGGGGTGAAAGCTCGGGGAATGATTCTACAGGTGGGTGGGGTAAGAAGGTTGACAGCATTCAACAGTCAGACTCATGGTCCTCTTGGGCTAAGAAGGCCGATGAAGCTGGTGAAACAAAGTGGAGTAAGAAGGAAAGTCAACCTCCAGACAGTGCCACTGGTCTGGGTTCCTCTACTGGGTGGGCTAAAAAGGAGGGTTGGGGTTCCTCTAATGCAGGAGATGGGAGGTACAAGAGAAATCGCTCTTTCAAACCGGTTGGAGGGGCAAATGATGAATCTGGTGTGAGTGCACCTTTGACTGCAACAGGGAAACGGTTGGACTTGTTCACAGCTGAGGAACAAGATCTTCTATTAGAGATTGAGCCAGTCATGCAATCCATTAGGAGAATCATGCATCAATCTGGGTAATCTTTAACTTCAGTTTATTCTATTTATCCAAAATTGGAACTATGGTAGACCATGCCAAACATTCAAATCAGGAATTACGCGAAATTGAACTAGAACTAGACCTGTCATGTTGAGAACAATTTACTTATTTGTTGTTTTACTTTTTAGCAACTTAATTGGCAGTTTTGCCCCTGGAAAACTGATGATTTCCTTTAGGAAAAGAAAGACTAAAAAGTTGAACATCAATCTGACTGACTGAGGTCTCTTTGTGAAGGTACAATGATGGTGATCCTTTATCAGCTGATGATCAGTCGTACATTGTTGATCATGTCTTCAATTACCATCCAGATAAAGTCGTGAAGATGGGAACTGGAATCGACTATGTCATGGTATGTGAGCTACATACTACAATCTCATTAAACATTAGAATCCAAAACATGTAGTTGTGGAGTATAATTATAAGAAATTGTTTTTTTCGACCGTCTTATCTTTTCACATCATGGTGGCTTGTATTGCACAACCTGCACAATTAACGATTTTGTCATAATTTACATTTATGATATATTAAGCCTCCCTTGAAGCTTAACTCAATTATCAAACCTTAACCAATGAATGGGGACCGAGAAGAAAGACAGATTAGAGCTGAGAAAAGCAAGGGGGACTGTGAAAAGCAATAAGGGGGACTGAGAATACCAGATGAACTTGGGGGAAGAAGATAAGGGGGACTCAAATGAGTTCTTTCAATTCATTTCATATCAAAAGCTTGATGACTAGACTACCTTATTCAGCATATATAGAGAAGATCACAGTTATTCTATGTAACTAGAAAAGATAGGAAAAAATTAAAGTACCACTGACTCACATTGCCTGTGGACCTGTTATTCTGGAGAATGTTACTCTACTAGTTACTAGGTTACCCCTCCAAACTATTGTCTACTTAACAGTATTCTTCCACTGGTTTTTGTCCATTGACTTCTGTAATTGAGTTTATATCTGCTGTAGCAATGAGTTTCCTAGTGTTTTTTGGCTATATGACACATGATTTTGTGCCAGCTGAAGGATATATTTCGCACTATTTTATCTATGATATCAACTCAAGTGATTGTAAATTGAGATGGTAAAATTTCTGTTATCTTACAGATGCGTGATTAATTCCCTCGAGATATGGCTCGTAAATAAATCTCTAGAACTAGTAATTTTCTGCACTAGTTGAAAAGAACTTGATCTCAATTTTTGAGGGAATTGGATGTCTTGATTCAATTTGCACGCAAAGGGCAATGGATTATTTTTGTTTCATAAAATTTTCTCACAATTATTTCTCCCTTTTTCAGCAAGTATTTTTATCTTTTTCTTAAAATTTCTTATGCAAAAGATGTAACCTTTTTACATTTCATGATATCATTAAAATATTTCTAATTTATTTCTGTCATGTAAATAATTTCTCCACAGGTCAACAAGCATAGCAACTTCCAGGATACTAGGTGCCTATACATTGTTTCTACTGATGGCCGCAAAGAAGATTTTTCCTACAGAAAGTGCCTGGAGAACTTTATCAAGGGGAAGTATCCGGAACGGGCCGAAGCTTTCATGGCTAAGTATTTCAAAAGACATAACCAACCTCGTCCCGGTTGGAATAGGGAGCGCAGTGCTGCTCCCGAGGAAGCAGCAACTGAGAATAAGCCTAGAGGCTGGGAATGAGAACAGCCAATAGGCTCGTCATTTTCTGGGTTATTTAATTTAATGCTTCCTGGGTTTTGGCCTTTGTGATTATACTGATGTAATTTCCTGATACAGAACATTCCTGTCATCTGCTGCTTGATTTGTGTATACAAAGCAGATGGCTTGTTTCTCATCCTTGGTAGGTAAATTTATGAGAATTAGTGCAACTGCCAGTTTTTCTTGCCGGGAGCAGTTCATAGTTTGTTGCTACTTGTTAATATAACAGTGGATCATCCACATTTTAAGTGGAAGGTGTTTAGACTCTTATGCTACGTTTGGATCGATGGAATAGGAGGGAGAATGGAATGATAAAAATGTTGTTTGGTTTGTTTATTCCAACGGAATAATGTATTCCTCCTGGAATGATAGTTAACTTAAAATTTTAATTTTCATTCCTTGAGGGGTGGCCAGGAATAAATCATTCCATCCATTATTTTTAAGTAATTGACAAATATACCCCTAAAGATATAATAGGATTTTTTACATATTCATTCAATTCGATCGATCTGGGAACGACGAGAGAGAAGGGGCCGAGATTTGATAATTTTTTCGGAATTTCCATATTTCTATTTCTTCGTAATTTAACCACTTACTCCCCCCACCCCACCCCCACCCCCACCCCCACCCCCACCCCACCCACCCCATCCCACCCCATCCACCTACCCACACCCACCCCACCTACTCCACCTACTTACCCCCAGTCCCACCCACCCCTTACCCACCTACCCACGTACCCCCACCCCACCTACCCACCCCCAGTCTCACCCACCCCTTACCCACCGACCCACCTACCTCACCCTACGCCACCCACCCCACCCCACCTACCTACTCCACCCCACCTCACCCCACCCAACCTACCCACCTCCAATCCTACCCACCCCACCCCACCTACCCACCTACCCCACCCTATGCCACCCACCCCACCTACCCACCCCACCCCATCTACCCCAATCCACGCCACCCCACCCCACACCACCCCACCCCACCCCACCCACGCCACGCACTCACCCCACCTACCCCACTCCACCCCACCTCATCTACCCTAATCCACCTACCCCACCCACCCCACCCCACCCCACCCCACCTCACCTACCCCCATCCCCTACCAACTTACCCCCACTCAGCCACCCCAACCCACCTAACCTACCCACCAACCCACCCCACCCCACCTACCCACCTACCCCCACCCCTACCAGCCTACCCCCACCCAGTCACCCCAACCCACCTACCCCCACCCCCTCTACCCCACCCACCCACCCACCCACCCTACTCCCACCCCCAGCCACCTACCCCACCCCACTTACCCTCCCCTTTATTTCTAAGAATGAAATATGTGTTAAATTTTTAATATAAATTGAATTTAAGTTAAATTTAAACATTTAAGGGTATTTAGGTCACTTTCTAATTATTTATTTTATTCTTAGATGTATTCTTAACATCAACCAAATATGTACATGGAATATTAAAAAATCATTCCATTCCCTCATCTATTCCATTCCTTACTCTATTCCATTCCTTCAATCCAAACGTAGCATTATTGCTACGTTTGGATCGATGGAATGGGAGGTTCCATTGGAATGAATCATTCCATTGGAATGATAAAAATGTTGTTTGATTTGTTTATTCCAACTAAATAATGTATTTCTAGTAGAATAAGTGTTAACTTCAAATTATAATTTTTATTCCTGAAAGGGGGGGTCAGGAATAACTTATTCCATCTATTATTTTTAAGTAATTGACAAATATTCTCCTTGAAAGAAATATTTATCTTTATTAAAAAAGGAATACTTATCTTTATTAAAAGAAACTCCCTTCCCCACCTACCCCTCCTACCAACCTACTCTCGCCCAGCCACTCCAACCCACCCCCACCCCCACCCACACCCACACCCACCCCTACCCCTACCCCTACCCCTTACTCACCTACTCCACCCCCTACCAACCTACCCCCACCCCACTCCACAATTAAAATAAAAACATATTATTATTATTTGACGTTCAAATATTAACCAAAATATTCTGAACTCAAATAATCTATCACCAAACATATATTATTATTATTTGACGTCAAATATTTGACGTTAAAAAAATGTTGGTAAACAATTAAAAATATTATTATTATTTAATCTATTAAAAATATATATATTATTTTGATCACTAATTAAAATAAAGTTAATTCTAGAGAAAAAAATATATATATAAAAAAGATAACTTACCAGTAAGAAAAAAAATTATATGAAAAAGTACAGTAAAAAAAAGAAGAATATAATTATAAAAAAAATCTAGAGAAATATGTGTTAAATTTTTAATATAAATTGAATTTAAGTTAAATTTGAAAATTTGGGGGTATTTAGGTTTAATTATTTATTTCATTCTTAAATATATTCCTAACATCAACCAAACATGTACATGGAATATTAAAAAATTATTCCATTTTCTTCCTTATTCCATTCCCTACTCTATTCCATTCATTCAATCCAAACGTAGCATTAGTGGTAGTGCAATTGCATAGATGTTCTGTGTTTCAGTGCCCTCTTTCAATTATTTTTTTTGGTGGTGCTAAATATTATGCAGGGTCATAAGATCATTACAAACCAAATCAATGATAGATACACATTTGAGAACTAAAGTTTGAGACCCGTACCATTATTATTGTTATTGTTATTTATTATTTATTATTGTAGTTCTTATTATTTCTCCTTTTGGCATGGGTATCTATTTATTCGTGGTACTGATTCTCTCTAACAGCTTTGTGAACGTTAATGAGAGCTGGATTATGATTTTCCCCTTTTGGCCCGGTTAAATCGTAGTTCGTTTAAAATAATAAAAATGAATACTCCCGACTTTTTAAAGTCACGGTGAAATATCTTCAAAATTTTAAAATTGATATGAATTTGTTTAATTATAGAAAATACAGTTATAAAAAAATATAAACTACTTAAAAAGTATTAGTTTTGTATTTAAAGTCAAAAGTTTTATTATATTCAAAATTAAATAATTTATCACTTTTGTGTTTAAAAATACTTATCGACTTTAAATTTATATTTTGGGATAGGGTTTAGAGGCTCTACTAAGAGAGGAAAATTAAGGGTATAAATAACGTTTTGGTCACTGTACTGGGGTCCGGTTTTCATTTTGGCAACTGAAACTTTTTTTGTTACAATCGAATTACTGTACTCTCATATATTACAAAATGGTCATTAATTTTATTTTCCGTCCAGAATCAGACGGAAATCGTGAGTGACGTGATGATTGTGCAATAATAATAATAATTCCAAAAATAATAATAATAATAATTTCAAAACTAATAATAATAATAATAATTTCAAAATAATAATAAAATACTAATAATAATAATTTTGAAATAATAATAATAGTATTAATAATAATTTCAAAATAATAATAATAATAATTTTTAAATAATAATAATAATTTGTTTTTTTTATTTTAATGGAGAATAAAAAATGATTTGTCAAATTTACCCTTACTAAAATAATTTAAATTAATAAAATAATGTTTTTTCAAATAATTTGTCAAATAACGTTTTTTAAAATAATAATAATTATTATGTATTTAAAATTAACGTTTTTTAAAAAAGATATTATGTTAAAAAAATTATGTAAATTCTATTTTTTTAAAAAAATCTGTTTTTAAAAAAATTTTGATTTTTTAAAAATAATTTTTTTTAAATAAATTAACGTTTTTAAAAAAAATTAACATTTTAAAATTCTGTTTTTTTAAAAAAACTGTTTTTTAAAAAAATTATGTATTTTTAAAAAAGTCTGTTTTTAAAAAAAATTATATTTTTAAAAAAAAAGAAATTAAAAATTTCTGTATTTAAAAAAAGAAATTAAAAATTCAGTATTTAAATTCTGTAATTTAAAAATTCAGTATTTAAAAAAGAAATTAAAAATTTCTGTATTTAAAAAAGAAATTAAAAATTCTGTATTTGAATTCTGTATTTTAAAAAGAAATAAAAAAATTCTGTATTTAAAAAAGAAATTAAAAATTCTGTATTTAAAAAAGAAATCAAAAATTCTGTATTTAAAAAAGAAATTAAAAATTCTGTATTGAAAAAAGAAATTAAAAATTCTGTATTTTTCAAAAAGCTGTTTTTAAAAAGAATTTTAAAATGTTAATTTTTTTTAAAAATTTTACTTTTTTTAAAAACAGATTTTTTTTAAAAAACAATTTTTTTTATAAAAACAGACTTTTTAAAAAAATAGAATTTTAAAAAACATAATTTTTTTAACATAATTTCTTTTTTAAAAAACATTAATTTTAAATTGTAATTTATTATTATTATTATTATTATTATGAAATTATTATTATTATTATTATTATTAGTTTTGGAGTCAACTTAAGCAAGATTCTAATTTAAGCAAAAAAATTCTAATTTTGGAGTCCACGTAAGCAGAAATATGTTTTTAACTTGCACAATCAGCATTCCATCCGTTTTTTGGACGGAAAATCGAACGAAGGACCATTTTGTAAGTTTTTGAAAGTACAGTTATTCGATTGTAACAAAAAAAGTTTTGGTAACCACAATGAAAACCGGATTCCAATACAGTGACCAAAACGTTATTTATCCCGAAAATTAAGCTATTGAATTGTTAAGGTATCTACGTCTTGTCTTGGTGACCCGGAACTACTCAATTTGCATAAGATATCTTATCGCTTAAAATTAATCGTAAATTATTCTTCTTTTCCTAATGTGAGTCTTGATTTGGACAATCATTGTGGATGTTCTAGTGATAAATGAGTCAAATTTGTCATAAAGGAGATTTGCTCAAGTGAAATATGTACAATTATAACATTTTTATCAACGCATCTTCATCTCTCTATTAACATTCTGGGAGTTTTGGTTAACAGTAAGGTTGTTAATGATGTTTGGAATTTTCAGACTTGACTCCTAAAACTAAGGATCCCATTTTATCTATGACACCATTAAATTTTTAATTTTTATAATTATCCTATTAAACTAATTTACAAACATAAAATTCAACAATCTCATTCATCGGTCTTCTTCTTCCCCTACCTTCACCATTCTCACCTACATGAACACCATTACCTACGACTACCATCATCAATCATCTACAGTATAACACTTATTTTGCCTCCAACACTGATCCACCAGCAACTAGCTACCAGCTAGGTGTAGTATAAAAGCCGTTCCACCAAAGTCGCATAATACCTAATTTAGATAGAAAAATATAAACCTTCAAAAATCTGCCAAAAACTTTGTAATTACATCGAATTCTTCAACAAAAATCAAAAGTTGATTTCAAATACCCCATGAATATATCCTCCAAAACTTGATTTCACAATTTCTGAAAAAACTCATGAAATTACTTTTGCAATTACAAAATTCACTTTTGATTTTAGTCGGAGAGATAAATTATTGATGATAGGTGATGAGATCTGTCCATGGGACCATGATGAAAGAGAGTGAGGAACTCAAAGGTTTAAAAAGAGAGTTTTCTAGTTAGAGGGAGAAACATGGAAGAACAATATCAAAATGAAAGGTCTCAATCTTGGCCAAGTATAGAGATTTAAGAATCCCAAAATTATTTTAATGACAAAGTTCATCTTCTGATCTGGGATCTGGTTGACGGAGCAGGTTTAAAAATAGGAGTAAGAAAACAATATGTTGTTGGAATGGCGGTGGAGGACAGTTGGCGGTGGGTAGAGCAGAAGAAAGGAAATACATAGACACAGAGATCAGAATGGAAGGGAAAAAGAAAAAAAAGGACAAAAAGGAAAAAAGGAAAAAAGGATAGGAAATAGAGAAAATCATTTTAAACGATGTCACTCTTTTTTATTAATCTTTTGGCCACTTCATTTTTCCTCATTTTTATATTTTCTTTTTAATGCCACGCGTGAATCAAGTCAACGGCCGTTCAATTTTTTTAGCAGATTGGTCAAGTTTTAATTTTTTTAATTAGTTCAATGAGATAATTACAGAAATTAAAAGTTCAGTGATATAATATGTAAAAACTACCAACTATAACGTGATAATCCTTAGAGCACTCACAACAGTTTCCTTATCTCTATATCTACTCTGCAGTGCTATTGAGTCATTATGTATGATAGGGAATCAATTTTTTCACTATGTACCCAACAAGTTCTTTATATTGATTCCTTAAATATTAAATTTTGAAATTTAAAATTTAAAATTTGAAAGTTTCAATAGTCAAATCATGTGGGACCCAGAATTTTATGAAATAAAAGTATTCAATTTTTCTATTTTGATAAATAGTTAAATTGATAACAGTTTAAAGTTAAGGGTAATATGTGAATTTATTTTTTACAAAGTAAGCAAGTTAATATAAAATATTCGTTTTATCGGAGAATATTTGATTAGTCGGGAAATATTCTTTTTGTCAGGGAATATTCGTACGACGGTACAATCATTGGTGGACCCCAAAACAGAATTATTGTCGGATTGAGAAAACGACAAAAATACTTTCTAAAAATAACGGCAGAAGTTTTACCGTTAACTGTTGAAACACCCGGTGTTAAAAGTACAGTAATACGCGTGGTTGCATAGTAGTACACGGTATTGATTATTGATCCTTATGTGAGAAGTCACTCAGTATTGTTCAATCGGGTATTCAGGACACTTTTCGTGTCGGAGTACTATTCACGAGTTACTATTTATGAGTTACTATTCACGAGTTACTATTCATGGAGTACTATTCACCCGTAAAATATATTTCTTATCGGTCCAAATTATTTTTGGGTACAATATTAGTCCATGAGGAGATATGCTAATTTTTCAGACCGTTGATTGTAGATATAATAGTAAATCAATATGGACCGCTGGTAGATAGTTATAATAGTAAATCAATATGGATCGCTGGTTTAAAGTTTTAATAGTAAATCAGTATGGACCGTTACTTTAAGTTTTAATAGTAAACCAATATGGACCGTCCGTTTAAAAGTAAATCAATCTGGACCGTTTATGAATTAGTTACTATGCAGTCCATTCTTCTATAAATAGAAGCTCATTCCTTCATTATTTCTTACGAATTCACTGAAACTCTAGAGAGAGAAATTATATAGAAACTATAGAAAAGTATTCTGCTACTTTCCTACTCTTATATTCAGTTTCTTTTATGGTAAGGGGTATTATTTCTTTTGTATTCATGAAGAGAACTTCCATTATTCTATTATTTATTATTCTGTTAGAATAACCGGTATACGCGGGCTACCCTATACTTGGTGAAATTTTTCTGTTATTTTATTTATTATTATTCTGTTAGAATATCCTGTCTATGCGTTTTACGCCGGACCTGGTTCCATTCTTTATTATTTTGTTGGAATATCCTGTCTGTGCGTTTTACGCCGGACCTGGTTCCGTTATTTATTATTCTGTTGGAATAACTTGCTTGTGCGGTCTATCGTATGCCTGGTGATTTCTTTTGTTATTCCATTCTTTATTATACTCAGTTGGTTATTATGTGAAAACATGAAAGTTCTTAGAAAACACAAAGGGTTGAAAATCAGATTTTGGTAAAAATAGAGTATGAAATTCAATTGACCATATCTCCTATTATATTTCGAATTTTTGAGTGTGGTCAAGTTCTAGAGTTAGATCTATGAGTTTTCTAACTTATCCAAGTGGAATAACTAGAAAAGGTGTTGTAGATTTTCGTGTGGACTGATTTTAGTAAAGGAGAGAAAAACTGAAAAGTGCCAAAAAGCTACTGCCAGAACATTTAAAAGGGCATTTTCGACCACTTAAATTGCGAGAAAATTTTTGACCTTTTGGGACATGAAAATATATGGTATAAAGTACATACTGTCCAAAAATGAGCTCATTTCGACTTAAAATGAGCATGTTATGACCATTTCAATATTTAGGTTTTTCCGACGGAAAACGCTATAACCGGAGTTTTATAACTCCAATGACCATGAAATTTAAACTGGAAGCTCACGTTAACATGTGTAAGATCCTGCCAAGATTTGGGAATTTCTAGAGTTAACCTTATGGTAGCTAATTTCTTAAGGAATTAATTAGAAATTAATTTTTGAAAAATAGTAAATGAATTTTAAAAATTTCGAGAAAAATATATGTTCAATATGGGACTATATTCTGCTTAATCCCAGAAAAGAATAATTTTTGGGAATGATTTGGTATTTTTCATGAAAATGATTTAGTTACGAACATATGAATTAAATATGTTATGTGAAGTTGGAAAATTGGTAAATAGAATTTTATGGCTTGAAAATCCTATATAAGGTATATGCAAATTTTTGATGAGTAATTTGATTATTGGTGATGAAATCTTATGAGTATGGCATTTTGAATGATTAAATGCATTATTTAGAAAAGTGTAAACAATTAAATTAAATTGTTTATAAGTTTAAGAAGTGATTAAAATATTGTTATAATATTAACAATATTAGATTATGATTTTATTAAGTGATTGATAATGTTTGGATAAATTTAAAGTCTTTAATATTTATCCTTGATTTAGTTTGACTAATACTTATAATATTGTCATCATCCTCATGCTTATATTATGTTGAAAGTCATCTGTGGCCTGTAGTGCATAGATGGACTTGGTATGATTATGACCAGGAATTATTCGGTATAATCATAACCGTAATGTTACAAATGATGTGGAAAAAGTCATCATTGGCCCGTAGTGCATTGATGGACAGTTTTTGGTATGATTATGACTATGGATTCTCTTTGGCCGTAGTGCAAAGATGAATTATTTTATGGCATGATCAGGACCGTTGATGAAAACACGATTATCTTTAGCCGTAGTGCATGGATAATTCGTGGTCGTGATACTAAAGAATATCCTTGGCCTGTAGTGCATGGATGATTCGATGATGTGGATTAATTATTGAGCTGAGTCTCAGCAATGAAATATTAATTCACGGATGTGATAATAATGAATATATTTGGCTGTAGTGCAAAGATAATTTAATGATTACGAGCAGGAATTGTGATTTGGTATAACCATGATTTTTGATATTTCAGGTGATGAAAATTATCTTCGTCCTAGGTGCGAAGAGGAATTTAGAATCACAATTGTGATTATGAGTTATTCACATGATCGTGGACGAGAATTGTTGATTGATGTTACAGGGATAAAACATTATTGGTGGACTTTTAACATAGAGAAGATAATAGACCTTATGGTCTATTTGACTTTTCTAATGGATTGCTCGTTCCGCTGCAACTATGATTAAAAAGTTTTATTATCTGTCATATGTTCTAAATCTCTGATTTATTATTGATGAAAGCTATTGATAATTTAATTATCTTTAGTCATGATATTATTTACTGGGCTAGTTGTGCTCACCTTTCTGCTTCACAATTCCTTTCAGGTAATAAGAGTGTTGCCGTAAGAGTGTTGTCGGGTCGAGTGAGGATAACAGGGGAATAGAACGGTGATCTCTAGCTGTAGAGGTTCTCCCTAAACAGTATAGAAAAGTGTGTTGTATTTTATATATCATTTAGTAGTTATATTTGGTAAATCAAATAGGGTGAGGCGAATCTAACTTTGGAAGGGTGTTTTGCCACTATCATACAAGATATCTAATGACATACAACCTCGTGTTATCATAAGACAGGGTTGTGCGCATCCATTTGCTGAATATATCTACGGGCACTACCTATATAATCTTGGAGTATATATATTTGAAATATAATTTTCACTTGGAGACAATGAAGATATTTATATGTCAAGAGAAGACTCACCATTGGAAAGAAGATGATAGTAATCTTCTTATTTTTCTTTGGGAACTTTTGGGTCAACCAAGGATAATTCTGTGGACATATGATATCTATTATAACCTAGACGCATGGCCTCCCATGTACGACGATTTTCTTGAGCACTTCCCTAAGATTTTAATTTCTAAAATAATTTTTGACTATACTTTTATATAAAGTACCATTGTAAGGTTGTGGTTGAGGCACTATGAGAGTTACATATAATTGTATTAAAACTCACAGTTAACTGTGGTCGTATTCTATACGACAGTTCAACAGTTATATAAATGAAGTTGTATTTGAATTTTGTATCGTGTATCTGGCGACTCAGAATGAGTGATGTATACTTAATTTTGGGGCGTCACAAATCATGTTTTGAACGTTGTAACTATTTTTTATTTAAAAATAATTGTTGTTTGAATTTAAAAATTACAATTATTTTAATTTAAAAATAGATATTGCTAGAAATCAAAAATGTGCAAGAATCATTATGTGTTTATGAGAACTAAAACAACATTATTTTAATTATAAAATAATAAAATTTATAATTAGTAGTAATATTTTTTTTACAAAAATGATCAAAATTAAAATTTGACTGATTTTTAATTTTTTTATAGTTCTCTTTCTTCTCTAAATCATCTGTTTAAAAAATAAAAATAAGTGAATTTGATAGGCATACCCAAATCAACAATTAAGTGAGATAAGATCCTTTAACCAACATAAAATTGCAATAAATAGGGTGTGAAATGTCATTTTACATAAATAGGGAACGCTCTTTTGATTCCCTCACCCTGAGGAGTCAAATCATATATAATGATTAAAATAGAGAATTATATAAAGATAAGAAAACTGTTGGATATTAATTTATTGATATATTCTCCAAATGTGGGGATAGAGAGTCTATTGGGGAAACTGTTGTGAATACTCTTAGTTTTTCCCTAAAAATAGATATAGTCAAATCTTTTGTGTGTTTAAATTTAATATTCCCTATTGTATACTAAGATGATGCACACGTGTGAGAAAAGTTGAATTAATTGCAAATTATGGATATTGAGAAGATAATTAAGTGAATGCGCGAGTCATTAATATTTTTAGGTAGTTATTACTTCTTTCGTCCCTTTTTAATTGGTAAGGTTATGAATATAGATTAAGAATTACAATTAATGATTTGTTTTATTGACTAAGTTGTGTATAAAATTCTAATATTTAGCCTTTTAAAATTTATTAGAAAGATGAAAGAGAAACAAATTAGCCTTCTAATATTTATTGGAAAGACTAAAATCCAATTTGCACCCTAAATTTTCTCCCAAAAATCGATTTGCACCATAAATTATTTTTTTCAATTAAATACATCCTAAACTTCATCCTAGACAATTAAATGCACCCTCTGCACGTTTTTCTTGCCAAATCTTCACCGGAAAGCTTTAAGCATGTGAGATAAGAGGGTATTTAGGTAAAATACCACCCTTCTTGACATTAAAATAGATCTACATCTTATTTCAACCCCTAAAAATCGATCTGCCCCCAAATTGAAGAGTTTAGTTTGATCTTTGACCAAATTGAAGGGTTGTAATCGACATTCAAACAAATTAAAGGGCTATAATTGAAAGGAAAAGGGCATGAATCGATTTTGCTATTGTGACGCCCCTAAATCCAAGTTCCTTGAACATCAGATTTGATGCTCACGATACATCATACACATCTTATCTAACTACCCATCCATTATAAATTACATCACTTACATAACTTATTACAAATATGTAACAATATCTTAGGTTTCTATAACCTTAACATTACATGCCCTATAAATACAAAAGGCTTAAACCATAATATAATATAATAATCATCATTACACAATTAATCCTACTCGGTCGCCTTTGTTTTGCCTTTATCCTTCTTAGAACATTTGGCTACCTCGACTTTAGCTGAAATGTTTATTTAAGCAAGGGTGAGCAACTAATTTGCTCCGCGAGTTAAAACGTACAATAAAAGATATAGAAAAATCTAACGTTCTAGAACTTCATCAATAGTCAAAAGATTGTGAGGTAGCTGAACAATAAATCATTGTCAATAACAAGAATTTTTCTTGAATTCCAAGATGAATAACATATCAAGAATGTAAGAGTTAAATTCTTTCAAAGATTAAATAATATATTAAATAATATTCATTTGATTAGGAATAATTAGCAATAATGCAACAATATTCAATAAAGTGGGATATTCCCAGATTTCATGCTAAGTGATAACAATGGATTAAGAAATGCTAGAGGAATCATCAGTTAATAATACGGAATTATCTCAAGAATATAAGTTAGTTATAAAAATTAATTATATTCTTCCGTGAGTACGTGAGGTGGTCAACCACATTGTACCCTATATTATGCATAATACTCAAATATAACGCGTGGGTCGTATGTCCGACAATAAAGTTCCCCTTTTTATAAGGGTTGTTCATTTCATTCTTACATCATGAGTCCGTACCACAACAATATGGTTTGGATTGCTTTCAAAGAAATGCTATGATTTTAACATATTATATCAATTATGATCTGGCCGAAATAAATGACATAGATCTTCCAATAATAAATCAGTTCATAATTAATAGAATGTTTCATGATTTAAAAATTTATTATTAGTCCAACTGATACAACTAGCTGAGACGTGGCTCATAAACAGTTCATGAATAAAAAAACTTTAAATTATTTCACAGTTCAAATAATAAAACATAAAATTAATTGCACTATGTGCGAATAAAAATAATCATTATGGATATGAATAATTAACAATAATTATCCAATAACATGCTTTGAAATTAATAACTCAAGTTGGGTTATAAAACTTGCAATAAATGCGAATATTCAATAATAATCATAGATGTGAAATAATCAACAATAATTATCCACTAATATGCTTGAAAAATAATAACTCGAGTTTGAGTTAGGGAACTTGTTTCGTTTGTTGATTACGGCTACACAATCTAATTTATCTTTTTTTGAAAGACCTATCATTAATAAGATTGATCTCTCAATTAGCATAACATATCTTCCAATCACTAATACTCGAATAACAAATTATCTAACATGTAATCACATAATCAAACATTTGCTAATACTTTACTCATTAGTAATTTTACCATCCTTAGATAATATTTCTATTACATAATCATTATTTTAAACACTTATCTAATATTATTAATCATTTAATAATATTTTAATCATTTATTAATACTTTAATGTAATATTATTAATCATTTAATAATATTTTAATCCAATTTTAATCTAAATATTATTAATTACTTAATAATATCTTAATCTAATATTATTAATCTTTTAATAATATTTTAATCATTTATTAAACTAATAAACAATTTATTCTAATTGTTTACCCATTTCTAATTTATTTAGTTAACAATCATAAAATGCCATAATATAACATCTTATAAAAAATGACCAAAATACCCTCCAAAAATATGCACACATCATGTTTAGGGTCTTTAAGCCATAAAATTATATTTTTACCATTTATGACATCACATAACTTATTATTCATTCATAACTTAAACATTTACATGAAAAATACCAAAACAGTTCTAAAACATTTTATGTTCTAGGAATCATCATAATATGGTTCCCGTATGAGCATATATATTATTTGGAATTTTCCAATTTCGTTTACTGTTTTTAAATGGTCCAAAATAGTCAGATCTTCTAATAATTATCATAAGTCATTCTTTAGTCCAAAAATTACGAAATTTTCAGGGTATGCTTTTGTTATATACATCTACTTCTAGTAAATACTTTTCAATTTTTGGAGTTACACACAAAAAGTTTTTTAAGTTTACTTTTAAAATAGTCATTTCTTATAAAATCCATAACTTTCATTCTACACATCCAAAAATCACCATCTTTGATCTGAACCTTGCAAATTCATCATACTAACGTACACATTAAACAGACGAAAATGCCCCTTGGATGAACTGGCAAAAAATTGCTAGTTTTCTTTTCTTCTTTTAACTGGATTGTTTTGGCTAAAACAGTTGCTATGGCTTGTAAAATCAACAGTTTAGAGTGCTACCACTTGGGTTTAAACTTTAACTCACATCACTTTGACGGATCACAAAAAAGAGGTGTAGATTTTAAATGATAGATTTTATATGTAGGGAAAAGTTAGGGTTTTCTACCTTTAGAAAAATAGTTTTATTTTCTTCCTTTGATCCAATTTTTTAACACCTAAAATGGTAAGATATATACATGAAATACTCTAAAACATGAAGATCTAAAGTTTTTGAGTTTGGAATCATAAGTCCATGATTTGATTTACAACAACCAAAATTGAATGCACTAAACTAGTTTAGGGTTTGATTTTCTTGTACTTTGATTTATGACTTTCTTCCTTCTTCTTCCAAAGTAAGAGATCAAGCTAGATGGCATAAAAATTTTCTTCTCCTCTTTCCCTTCTATACCCACAGATTCTCTCTTTCTTTCTATTTCTTTCTTTTGTTTTTCTCTTTCTTTCTTAAGCTATTATGGAAAACTGAAGAAAACTTATTTGCAATTTAAGTGAAGGACTTTTATAGAAGGAAAGAAATTATATAGATATAATATGTGTGTATGTATATAATCTCCCAATATCTCCCATCTCTCTCTTGTTGTTTGCAATCTTGGTGAAAAAAAGTGGCCAAATAAAAGAGAGACACCTAAGGGAGTTGTTGAACGAAATTTAAAAAACAAAACAACATGCGCTCTTATTCTCTTTCACCATATGTGGTCGGGTATTACCCCTGATTTTACCCAATTTAATTTTTACTTTAGTTGCTCAATATAGCTTATTTTGTTATTTAGGAAACCCATTTTAATTAGGGTAAATTACATATTCTATTACATTTTTAAAAATAATTACAATAATAGTGCACTCATAAAATCTTTACACAACTAATACATTTCCATATTTATTTAAAATACTAGTGCAATTAGGATTCCTTAATTTAGAGAATTAGTATTCAATTATAATTCCTTAATTTAAGCATTAGTTATACCCATGACTTCTCTCCCTCCTCATCTATAACAACTGCAGTTAATTATCAATCTTTTTATCCATTCAACGTATTATATATATATATATATATATATATATATATATATATATATATATATATATATATATATATATATATACATAAGCCAATCGGTTATGTTTGATTATTCTTCCAATCAAGTTATATTTGGATGACAGGCAGATCAAAATCCATTTTCATATCAACTCCTCCTCAAATAAGAATAAGAAATAGAAAATTGACGGGATGGGATGAGACCAACCCTATAATTAGTGTGTGCTGCTGCTGCTTATCATCATGCTTTATGAGATGTTACATATGAAATTCAAAAAGAATCTTCATTTACCAAATCAAATGCTTGGCTGCCAATGCATGCATACCCCTCAGATTTCCATTGGATCTCATATTAACACAATCTACACTCTCGTTGCGGCTTTAGCTTTTCATCAAATTTTTGAAGGCATGGGTGGAAGCTGGGTCTAATTTGGCAGTGGAGCACAAAAAAGTGGATTGAGAAGGTGGTGGGAAAGGACGTATTTTGTTTGATGAGATGTGTTCAGTGTGTTCCTTCAAATACTGGATGATGGTAACCAAACTTTCATACCAAGGTAACCAAACTGTAATATCAAAGTAACCAATCAACCTCCACACTTTTTATTTTTTCTTAGTGTAGTTGGTACCCAAACCTTCAGATCAAGGTAAGCAAACCTTCATACCAAGGTAACCAATTTACATCCACACATGCAATTTTTTCATAGTGCAGTTGGTAGCCAAATCTTCAGACCAAAGTAACCGATTCAATTTTATTACGTTACCAATTTAGTTTGAATGTGATGCAGTTGGTAGCCAACCATTCATACAAAGGTAACCATTTTATTATTTATGAGTAATAAAATAGTTATAAAAAAAAATTCAGAACAGTAAAAGTTACATCTATTTATTTTTAAACTTTTTGTAGGACGAATCTTCTTCTTTATTCTCATTGGCGTTTTGGACAACGAAGATTCGCGGTGGTGTAGCAGCGGAGTATGTGAGGTGTAGCGGCGGACTATTATTTAAAAGTGTATGTGAGGGAGATGAAGATTTGAATTTGAATATTTAAATTTGAATTTGAATTGAATTTGTTTTTATTGTTAGATCCAAATATTTGAATTTGAATTATTAATTATGGCAGTTATATGTCCTTGATTTTAGGTTTCCTTATTAATGTGAATTGTACTATTTTTGTAATATGGGTCCTAATTACATTTTTTTGTAATTATTTGATTGATGTACTTTTCTTGTAATTACTTTTTTTTGTTGTATACTTATGTAAAGAACCCTTTTAATTAGGCTCAATTTTGGGCCAATCTAATAATTGTCTGGGCTCCTTAATTAATTTGTTTGGGCCATGTAAAATAACATCCAATACATGAATTTTATCTTACCTTAACTATTTAATTAGGATTTCTAGTCCACTCATTTTAGAATTTAAATAATTATTCATGTAGGTTTAATTTTATAACCCAATTAAGCTTTCTTTAATTAAGTTTAAAATAAATAACAAATTGAGACACTAAAATTAATTTCTTAGGTTAGTATATATTTTAAATATTAAAATTCTTCAATACTATAACCTTTAGGTTACTTAATTCATATTCCTAATATATAATATTAGATTATAAAGTTTTTCTTTTTAATTCTCTTTATATAATAAATAAATTTATATACATATTTAGAATATATATTTATTTAATCACATACCTATCTCTCATAAGTCATAACATATTTATCATCATTGATAAATATTTATTATATTTATTTAATCACATATTTTTTCAATATATGTCACAGAGTTTTCACTATCATTAATAAATAATCTAATATTCTTATTTCTTGGCTTTCCTTTTTATTCCATTAATTCATTAACTTAGTTAGCCCTAATTGACTTGATAAGTTATTACACATTCATATAATTACTTTATATAAGTCATATCAATTTACTCACTTAAAATTATAAATCCTTTCATTTGCCATTCAAGGCCAATATTCAAGCTATGTTAATTTATACAAAAGCTTGTCTTACTTTTCTTCAATCCATTTAATTAGTTAATCATGTTTGCTTCATTTACATTTTTTAGTCAACTTAAAATAAATAAATTGACTAACTTGCTTAATTCACCTCACATATTCACTCATATTCTCAAACCAAATAAAAAAAATTTATTCGTAAAAATATCCATATATAAAATCATATAAATTTCTCGGTCCTTACAACTATTGTAAGAAGCCGTTGGTGATGAAATGTGCTTGGAAAATCCACAATGTAGTGAGAAGATTCTTTGGTTACGTTGATTGGAGGGTATTCTTCTAAAATTTTATTTTTAATGGTAAGCATGTTTTGCAATTGACATCGTAAATCGTTTTGTAAGAAGAAATAGGTGTTAAGAGTGGATGTAACTTCTTCGAATGGATAGATCCCTGATTATGTGACTGTACAATAGCTCCACTATAGGTAATTCTAGGATTAATTGGGAGATTGGAGACAAAAGATGAAGAATTACGCATTAAGTGGCCAGAGGTGAAAAAGCTCAAAGTTGAGTTAAAGAAAACCAAGTCAAGAGAGAAAATGACATGACTTATTTGCTTAATGTTATTGTTAGGCATTTTTTACTCAAATGATTAGGCATGGTTTATTTGCAAAATTTCTTGTACTTACGATGTTTGTAGTGGTTGTGACAACCCGATATTTTCTATATAAATAAATCATAAATTTTGCGTATAATTTTTTTTTTATTTTAAAGGATGAGGATTTGTACAAGATTATGTGTATATGTAATTATGTGGTAAATAAAAATATATTTATTACATGAATATTTACAAGTAAAATTTATTGTAGAATTATTGATTATTATAAAGTGTATTTTTATAATAATTAATTTTAAGATAGAAATGTTTTTATTAATTATTTTCCTTGAATATATAATCATATATTATTTAACTAATAAATGAAGTGATTTTTAGAATAAATATAATAATTATTTTATTATATGAATTTTGTACAGATTATTAAGTTAAATATTTTACCTTAATTATTAAGGTTAAATATGAAAGAATAATCAGATATGGAATCCAAACCCTAATTTTGGATTATTGTCAAGGTATGAGAATAATAATATAATATTAATTATATTTTGATTTTTCAGTGCTATGAATATGTACGGTATTACCGTATTGATAATGGTTGGTCAATTAAGGTGTATTTTTGACCAAACCCTAGTAATCATGTTAAACCCTAATTTGAGATCCAAATTAGAGTGTGAGATTGTTTTATAAGTGTATTATAGTAATTATATCGTGTATTAATGTATTAATTAGGTAAACCCTAATTAAAATTCTGGAAACCCTAATTGCTATAATTAGTAACCCTAATTTAAAATTAGAGTTTGAGATTGTTGGTTATTGTATTAATGTGATTAATTCACAAGTATTATGATTATAATTATTAAATTTAGAAACCCTAAATTATTAAACCCTAATTTAGTAATTGAAACCCTAATTGTAATTTGGTAACCCTAATTTCCGAAAGAGTAAACCCTAATTGCTAAATTAGCAAAGTCAACAATAATTATATGATCTAAACCCTAATGTTACGGTATAAAGTAATTAGAATATTAATCTAATTAACAAACCTAAATTGTCTAATTTTAGAAACTAAAATTTAGTTATTTTATATTATTATTTTTGTATTAAACCCTAATTGCTAAATCCTAAATTTGGAAATTTTTGAAATCCTAGTTGCTAAATCTTTAAGGGTTAAATGTTAAATCCTAAACACTAAAATGTCTAATCCCTAAACCATAAGGCAATTTTCTAGAAATTTAAGGAAATGACAAAAATGTCCCTCTTGTATAATTAAAGCTACAAACTAGGTTTTGACAATAGGTTGAGTGGGTGACCAACTTATTTGACAAATGAGACTCAAATTGACAGCAAACCAGCTACAAATCTCAGCATTCATGAATCTAGTGGCCTATATATAGATTGAGAGAGAGAGAGAAATCCTTTTGTTCATTATATTTTGCACAAAAACTTGATAAACTCTCTCAAGTCCCAAACCTCCGAAAATCTTTAGCATTTCAGTCCATTATTGCAGCCCCACGAAATCCCATACCAAAACAGCAACACAGAATCATCAATCGATCAAGAAAGGTATAAAACCCTAGTACAAAATCTGTCCAAATTTTTGTGTTAGATGTTAGTTGTTGTTGTTGTAATATGTTATATGTAGTCTCTAGTAATGATCTGGGTTGGTATTTCATAGACCCATAACATCTAAATGCTCAGAATCACGTTTTTTCAAAAATTTGGGAAAATTTTTCTGGTGGTTTAACAGAGAATGTCAGGCCCTATAACTCTCGGGTTGTTTATGATTTGTGTTGTTTTTAAGTTGTTGTATGTAGTCTGAAAGGTGCTCTTTAAGATGCAAAAAGAATCAAGCTCATATCTGTTATAGATCGGTAGTTATTCGTGGTGAAATTCCATTGACCGAACTGCCTAAAACCGTGAACCCAGATTTTTTTTGAATGTTTTCCGTGGTGAACTTTGACCGACCATTTCCAGTTGGATCCATTGTTGTTATAAGTATGTTAAGTGTTAAAGTTGTAGTCCTATATGTTGTCTATATACTAAAGCTTTTAGATCTCAAAAACAGTTAGTATATTGCAAGTTGTTGGCAATCAAAAGTGGTCAGTCGGTCTGTTCTTTAATTTTGGAAAATCCAGAAATGAAGAACAGCCTCTGACAGTAAGTTTGGACGATTATATCTGTTTGATGTTATGTAATTTATTCCTGTTGGTTGTTGTATCTTGTAGTCTTGTATTTGTACTACATGATCTGATCAAAACCGAGATTAGAAACACAACACACACGATTTTAATTCCGGTCAAACCTAGCCCCTCGCCACTGCCGAAAAATTCTGGTTTGGCTCAAGAACACCTATAGCGACAGAAAGTGTCGCTATAGGCCTTTAGCGACGGTTTTGTATTATTTTTAATTATAATTTCCGAAAATGATTTAAAAATTAGAAAAAAATAGATTTTAATTATTAAAAATACAAAATAAATTATTAAAAATTATTTTAAATTCTAAAAATTAGTTTTTAATTATTTTAAATATATTTCATAAATATTTAATATTTTTGGAATATTAAAAGTAATTAATTTATTTAATTATAATATTAAATAAATTATTTAAAAATGATTTTAATTCATGAAAAATCATTTAAAATTATATTATGATATAAGAAAATAATTTAAGTTATTTTTGATAACTTTTAATATTATTTGATAATTTTCATTAATAAATTAATATTAATGATAATTAAGTTATTTATTAAATGAATTAAATAAATGAATTAAAAATGATTTTATAATAATAATAAGGTATTTAAAATATTTTAAGTTATAAAATATAACTTTTAATATTTAAAGGTAAATTTCATTAATTTATTATGATTAATGATAATAAAGTTATTTAATAATTATATTAAATAATTTAGTTTAAAAATGATTTTAATATTATAATAATCATTTTAAATGAAAATAAAGTGTTTAAAGATATTTTAAGTTATAAAATATAACTTTTAATATTTAAAGGATATTTCATTAATAATTTAATATTAATGATATTTAATGATTAATGATATTAAATTTATTTAATAATTATATCAAATAAATAGTTTAAAAATGGTTTTATTTATTTAAAAATCATTTAAAAAGGATATTAATGATTTAAAAATATTTTAAGTTATAATTATTGACTTTTAATATTTGGATAAATAGTTCATTAATATTTAAATATTAATGGTAATTATTTAATAATGATTTTAAATGTTTTAAAAATCATTTAAGGGTATTATAAATACTTTAAAAATATTTTGAGTTATTATACATAACTTTAATATTTTGGCAATGGTTTCATTAATAGTTTAATATTACTTAAATATTAATGATAATAGGATTGTTTAAATCATTTAATAATGATTCTGATATTTCAAAAATTATAATAAATGATAATAATTATTTAATAATTATTATAAGGCCATGAAAAATAGTGCAACTGATGTTTAAGTTAACCAAATGGATATTGAACTACGGTTTAGAGTCTTAGACTCGATATTTACCCGAAAAAGCTGTCGGTAGACCGACATGTTTCAGAAATTGATCTGGACTTAAATAATTTAATTGAATATATGTTTATTTGTGATTCAATGGTTATTAAGATTGTATGACAATGTGATTAGGAAGGTGTTGATGTTTGATTATGAGTCAACAATTGTTGAACATGTGTGATAATGTGAATAGGGAATGTGCTGACTGCAATAGGCAGTGTTGTATGTACGATATGTTGTACTAATCAGTAAAATGATCTGATTCATGATAGGTTGTGATAGAAAAGAGTAGATCTAAGTTGCGTAAGTGTAAGCAGCGCATCAGGCAAGTATCCTAACTTTGCATTTTCTTTATGCAATGGACAGAAGTGAGAAGTTCAGAATTATTGTTATTATTGTACAGATTGTTAAACTTATATTATATACGCCTATTGATTATCAACATGTTAGTATATGATAATTCGAATATATATTCTGTTCGTTAATTTCTAGAAATGATTATACGAGTGTCCCCACTTGGATAATCATTGTATTTAATCGCATGTTGATACACCTTTGATATACATATATGTTGAACTATAGATTATTGTTGAATAAGATAAGACCTTTGTTATAAAAACCCGACAGGTATGAACATCCCGATAATGGGAAAATTTTTATGCGCCCAAGGCGGACAGAGTGAACGATAACATCGTTCTTATACATGTAGTATTGATCAATACAGGGTACAATGGGGCTGATCACCCTCCGTGCCCGTAAGTCATGACGGTTTACAGATGAATTTCTGTTCAAACCTTTTCAAAAATGAAAAACAATGTTCATAGTATGTCACAGAAACCTCATGTATAGTCAATACACAGTTTCAAACATTTGAAAGAGGGTTGTTATGTTAATATTATTGGTACAGATTACTTCACAACTACTGACTAGTTGTAGAAGAATATTATAAAGAAAACATTTAAATTCTTTCAGCCTATATATATATATAATACTTGCTGGGCAATCAAATGCTCATCCTTGCTTAATTTAAATGTTTTCAGCTAAGTGTGAAGGACCAGAAGGATCTGTCAAGAACAAAGGAAAAGGGAAAGTTGCTGAATGACTTTATATGCTACTGTTTGTAATAGTTTTAGATTATGAAGACTATGATATATATATTTATATATGTTATGACATGTAATGAATGTTTAAAGGTTACGTACTTGGGAGAAAAACTCTGATGTATATGTAAATTTAAGTTTAAGTTTTATATTATTGTTATTATTATTAGTAGTATTCCGCTCATAGAAATGATATCGTGAAATACCGAGTTTGTGTTTCAAGTATCCGAGTTCGGGGACTTTACAGTGGTCGGTATGCATGGTAATTTACACAATTTTTTATAATGATGATGTTTTAAGTGGACTGATATGTAGTAAAGATAAAATTTGCTCAATGAATGAAATTTGTTTTACTTTCACTGTGTTGTTTGATTTCGTCGATTTCCTGCACTCTATTTTTTGAATGAAACAATGTGTGATTCACATTTGGTAAATATGAAACCAAATTAACTAAGTATGCATCCATCCATACAATGAATTGACTAAAACAAATCCATCCATAAAGTGAATTCACCAAACAAGTCATAATCAAAACATAATCACAATCAAACATTGAAATATAGCCAATGATAAACAAAAAGCTCCACCAAAATATACAATTAACCAACCATATTTGTGGACTACAATATACATCCATTCCAATGTACATCCATCCAAATTTAACCATGTTTGTGGACTACAATTTAATCCATCCCAATATACATCCATCTAAATTAAACCATGTTTGTGGACTCATATATAAACATAGACAATGTACCAAAAATATGCGGACTCATAAACAACCAACCAAAAAATAAATCCCAAAATATACCCTGTAGAATGAAATTCACAAATTATCTCCATATTGACATGTTTTATTTTTTCTCTCAGTTTTTCCAAACCATGTGTGGTAATACATTTTATTCTCCTCCAGGTAAATATAGCTCCACTACTCCTTTCTTGACTTAAAGTATATATGTGAACTCCACCTTGTCATTCCTTCTGTCCAACCAGAATGTTTGGCATTGTAGGAGTCTGTATTTCTGGTGTTGCTGCAACTGGTGTCTTATCATGAGTAGCGGGCCTTTGTTTTCTACATAGCAATGTAGTGCAAAGTGAGGAAACTACAAGTCAATTAAATTAAAATTAAAGAATAAAATAAATAATTTACCTGAGGTAGCTTTGACTTGGGAGCAGTTTGGGTGGCTTGGGTGGGTTGGCTAATTGGGGTTGTGAACTAGTTTGTTTTTGAGAAACTTGAGGCTCAACATTGGCTCCCTCAACATTGGTTCCCTTAGTACCTCCATCTTGATTTACCCAAATTTCTTATACAAATTACTAGAAGTTATAACATTATATAAATAACATGACAAATTGATAAACAATACATAATATGCTTCATACCTTATGACAAGTCCTTGCGTTGTGTTCCCATTCCTTACAAAAACCACACCTTAATGATGTTTCAGTCCTTTTGAGTTTTGTTGTACCATCTTCAGTTTGGGATGATGCCGAGGGAACATCATTAGTCTTTCTTCTTACCTTTCTAGTCTTGCCAATAGAAGTTGAGATTATAGGTGGTTTGACCGGTTCAACATCAATTTCTGATCAGTTCATACAGTGGCATAAAGAAGTGCTGTAATGCCCCCAAATCTGGGTTCCTTGAACCTCGGACCTGGTGCATTACGATACAACCTTAATTTGAATATTTATAACCTTTATTCATAAAATAATGAATACAACCTCTCTTTGATACCAATTAATACATTAATTCCTTCTATTTCCAGAATCCGCAACCTTTACAGTCAGGTGTTACACTTTTAAATCATATTGATTTAAATTATACATTTCAAGTTATAAATAATATTTTTCATTTGGATATATTGATTTTAAGTATCCATGAACTCACAACTAGACTTAACTATTCTTCTATACAATGTTATTTAACTATGAAATTACCATATTTCATATGAACATCATCTAGTAAAGCTAGAGCTATACGAACAACTTCAATAAGTACTTCTTCCTTTTTCCTTTGTCTATCCCGAATCCTTTGATCCGCTCTGGTTTAGCTAAAAAGATTATTTATTGCAAGGGTGAGCAACTACGTTGCCCAACAAGTCTAGCAGTTATCACATAACACATATTTAACATTTTAAACACAACTTAAATTATTCATGCTTCACAGTTTATACCTAATTCATATTTTTCATACATTGCATTTATTCAGGCATCATAATGCTCATACTCAGTAATTATACCTGATTCATGCTTATCATATACCTCATATCATGAATATAGTAAATTTCCATAACTCAATCCACGTCAATTATTAACTTGATTCAATAGATTTATATCACAGTATAACACATAATGCACACCTCAATTTATTCATATGTAGTACATATATTACATGGACCATGTACACATTACAATTAACAAGTTCACAGATAAAAACAAGTTCTGAAAAACTTGCCTGTACCGGCGTTTTACCATTAACCTGTCGTGATCCTTTGGATAACCTAAACGATATGTGAGATTGATAATAACAATCGTCAATACTTGATCTCATGGTTAACATTACTTTAATAACCTACTTTAACTTATATTGTCCTTATACCATTTTTATGACTTCGTTATTTATATAACTCAGTTTTATTTCCCTTTCATCACCACATATGCTAGCTTATCGCACTTGTAGTTTATTGTGTGTGTATCACACCATTACCACATACCACACTTGGTTAAACATTACTCATCTAAGTTCCTTAGACTTAGATTATACATATAGCCTACGTTCATCACTTTATGATTATACACACATGGTATACAATACATACTTTGTGACGCCCCCAAAATATGTATACATCACCCATTCTGAGTCGCCAAATACATGGAACATAATTCAAATACAACTTAACTATACAACTGTCGTGTAAAATACGACAAACCATAACTGAGAGTTTTAACACGAATATTGTCTTCTAGACAATATCCAAACTCTAATGGCTGCATCATATCTCTCATATTATTTATTCAATTATTGTTATAGTATCATCTGCATTATATGTTATATTATTAAATTAATAATTGAGACGGCAAAATTATTCATATTATTATTTACAATATTGACAATGTCTAGAAGTTCTGTCAATGAGAGGTTTGGTCACCTAATTGCGCGCCAATAAGGAGAAATCTTTATCGGAAAGCCCCTTCTTTCCTGGGAACGACTTGGTTGTTAAATATTATGAATTATAATATTAATGATGAATAAGTTCGTGTTGATTAAAGATGAATTTTATATTTCCATTGTGTTGGACTTATTTGTGTTAGTATAATTGATGTCTAGAGGTTATATTGTTCAATCGGGGTATTCGGGACACTTTTTATGTCGGAATACTATTCACAAGTAACTATTCACGAGTTACTATTCACGAGTTACTATTCATAAGTTACTATTTATGAGTTACTATTTACGAGTTACTATTCACGAGTTACTATTCACGGGGTACTATTCACCCGTAAGATATATTTCTTTTCGGTCCAAATCATTTTTGGGTACAATATTATTCCATGAGGAGATGTGCTAATTTTTCAAACCGTTTGTTAAAGATATAATAGTAAATCAATATGGACCGCTGATGGAAAGTATAATAGTAAATCAATATGGATCGCTGGTTTAAAGTTTTAATAGTAAATCAGTATGGACCGTTGCTTTAAGTTTTAATAGTAAACCAATATGGATCGTCTGTTTAAAAGTAAATCAATCTGGACCGTTCATGAATTAGTTACTATTCAGTCCATTCTCCTATAAATAGAAGCTCATTCCTTCATTATTTCTTACGAATTCACTGAAACTCTAAAGAGAAAAACTATAGAGAGAAAGAAGAAAAGTTTTCTGCTACTTCACTACTCCAATATCCAGTTTCTTCTAAGGTAAGGGATATTATTTATTGTACTCGTAAGGGAGATTATTTGTTATACTCGTAAGGGATATTATTTGTTGTACTCGTAAGAGGTATTATTTCTTTCGTCTTCATGAAGAGAACTTCTGTTATTCTATTCTTTATTATTATGTTGGAATAACCTGTATATACGAAGTACCACATATATGGTAAAATTCTTCTGTTATTCCATTCTTATTATTCTGTTGGAATAACCTATTTATGCGAAGTACCGCATACATGTTGAAATTCTTCTAATATTCCGTTCTTTATTATTCTGTCAGAATATCCTGTCTGTGCGTTTACGCCAGACCTGGTTCCATTATTTATTATTCTGTCAGAATATCATGTCTGTGCGTTTACGCCGGACCTGGTTCCATTATTTATTATTCTGTTGGGAATAACCTGTCTGTGCAGTCTATCGCACGCATGGTGAATCTTTCTGTTATTCCATTCTTTAATATTCTGTTGGAATAACCTGTCTATGTGGATTACCACATGCATGGTGAATGATCCTTTGTATTCATTCTTTATTAAATTGTGGAAATGATCTGTATACGTGGATTACCGCATGGCGGGTGAAAATCCATTTGCAGTTTCATATATTCTATTATACTCAGTTGGTTAAAATTTTGGCTTCTATACTCCATGAAATTAGTGGAATATCCTTGATATTTGCGCTTCATCCAGTATCTTTTCATGGAAATATTCTTCTGAGCATTCTTGAATTTTACTGCACAAAGCAATATCATGTTGATAATTTGGACGTTA
Organism: Panax japonicus; assembly: GCA_020205505.1. Taxonomy (NCBI): domain Eukaryota; kingdom Viridiplantae; phylum Streptophyta; class Magnoliopsida; order Apiales; family Araliaceae; genus Panax; species Panax japonicus. Next base: position 25,277,547 of record CM035100.1, read on the forward strand.
TTGAGTTCAGGATAAATTAACTTACAAATCTTTAAAATTTATTCTTGAACTTATTTTTATTGAATTTTCATCATCCTCATGCTTATATTATGTTGAAAGTCATCTTTGACTTATGTGCATAGATGGACTTGGTATGATTATGACCAGGGATTATTCGGTATAATCATGACCGTAATGTGACGAATGATGTGGTAAAAGTCCTCATTGGCATGTAGTTCTTTGGTGGACAGTTGTTGGTATGATTATGACCAGGGATTATTCGGTAAAGTCATGACCATCGATGATTACATGAATATCCTTGGCCGTGGAGCAGGCATGATTCGATTTTATTTATTAAGCTGAATCTTAGTGATAAAAGTGATGAAAAATCTTTTAAATCATAGAAGATAGTAGATTTTATTCTCTACTTGACTCTTCTAATGGATTGCTTATTCCGCTGCAGTTAAACATGATGTTTATTATATTTTATCAGTTTAACACTGTTGAAGGCTAATGATAATTTATTCTGCATTAACTTAGTCATAATATTTCTTACTGGGCTAGTTGAGCTCACCCTTTCTTTCACTGTTCTCTTCAGGAAATGAGAACGTAGTTGGGACTAGTAGGGGAACAGAGTGATGATCCTAGATGGTGCATTAGTAGTCCTCACTATTCTGTGAAATAGTGTGATAATAAATGTAATGAGGACTCCATTGAGTGTGGATATTGTCTAGATGGCAATATTTGTATTAAAACTCACATCCTATGTTTTATCGTATTTTACATGACTGTTGTATAATTAAGTTGTATTTGTATTCAGTACCTTGTATCTGGCGACCCAAGATGGGTGATGTATACCTATTTTAGGGGCGTCACACCAATCGAGTGATCCTTTGTGTCAAACGCAGTCTGATTTGTTTTTAAACATTTTTTTTACAAAATTAATGAAATTTTAAAGATGGTGACCACTTGTTCGGTGAATTTTTTTTCTCCTCTCTTTATAAACCTTTTTTGGGGGTGAAGGGTTTTATCCTGGAAAAGAATTTCAGGAAGGAATAGTATAGGGATGGTGATCCATCTGAGAAGATGATCAACAGCACCCTCCGGCACCACCAGGAGACGAACTAGTCAGTCAACAAAGATTGCACCAATCATCATCAACTTTTAACAAAAGTAGAAAGCAGTCAACAACAACATCATTGCTGTCCCGCAGTAAATCAGCTTTTACTTTAAGTAAAATGCTTTTACTCTTACCTCAGTAAATATAAATGTAATATGTTTTTACTTTTACTATTACTTTAGTAAATTACTTTTACTTTGTACTTTTACTTAAGTAACGGTAATAGTGAATCCTGTGTGATTCAATAGTAATTTACTTTATTATTTTCTATTTAAGTAACTCGAAGTGTTTAGAGTTACTCAGGCTTTTCTTTTGTAAGAAAACCTCACCTAAGGTCCTCTCTCCACCTTCTCTGTAGGAAATGAAGAAGAAGCTTGTTGCTTCCTTCTTCTAGTAAGATGAAGAAAAAGTTCTTCATACTTCTATCTTCCATTTACAGTTTATCTAGGTTATACGTAATCCATTTCTCAACTGTTTATAAATAAAAGAAAGAGATTACTTTACCGATTCACCGGTCGTCTTCTTAAAGTTTCTTCTTTATGTATAAGTTTTTGAATAAAACTTATCCGATGTCAAATGGAATCAGAGCCACACGGTTGGTTCTTGGTTCTATTGGTGGTTTTGATTAAAAACAGTTAGGTCTTGTTTTTAAATATTTCTTCAAACCTTTATTTCAAATCAAGAGAATTGTTAGATCTAAAGGTATGTGTTTACCACCATTTGGGGCAGAATTAGAGAAAGAGAAAAAAATAGAATGACGCATAAAGTAACACAAGTATAATTACTAAAATAATACAGTTTTACTGATAACAGAAAATATTTACAAGAACAGAAAATAAAAATGACTTAAAATTATTTAGAACATTGTAGAAGTAGATGAAGGGAAGAGATAACAGAGTCTAAAATTTGTCAGAGAAGGAACTCTAAGTCTTTTTTAGTATGCCTTACTAACTGAGTTTGAATTCCTTTTATGGAATAAGGAATAAACTATTACAGATTCACTATTACAAAAGAAAGATTACAGACAAGTTTTACTATTGATGAACAGTAATGACCAGTGCTGACTTTTTACTATGCATGAATGCTTTTGGCTACTTTTGACAAAATGGCCAAATCTTTTGACTGAGTGGCTGCTTTCGATGGAAAAGCAGGAGCAGGCACATGTGACTGGGAGAATGCTGGTAACAGACATCAATAATTGACTGAGAAATCAGGAAAATGGGTCCTGAGCATCTTGAAGGTTGATGGATCCATATGGGTCTTCACCATCTTCAACTTCATCATCATTTTTACTGAAATTTGTTTTTCTGGAAGAGGAAAAAGAGCATTCTGAAGCTTCAATCTCTTCATGTAACTTGTTAATCCTTTCATGAATGGTATTAGCTAAGATTTCAATTATGAGCTTGAATAATTTTTGATATTGGAAATATTAATGGAACCTGTTGGACTAATTTTTGACTCTTTCTTTTTACTGAAAGATCCTTTAGAAGGAACTAAATTAATAGGGATAATGGGAAGAGGAACATAAGGAAATTCCTTCTGAACTTGACTAATAATCCTGTCAATATCGAACTTATCCCACCATTTGACAAAGAAAAGGTGGGTTACCATAGTGACTGGTGAAATAGAAGTAGTCGTAATAGGATGACTGTAAGTAGGAGACTGAAATCCTGTTTTGATGACTGGAGTAAGAAGATTGTACTGCCACTTACGAATCTTAGGAACTTTATATTTACTAACAAACTGAAGTAGAACATGGATACCTTCATACTTCTTTTGGTACTTATTATGATTACAAAAATGACCGACTTGAGCCTTTAAAGGGTCAGGAAGTAGGTCGAGAGAAGATCCAAATCTCGACCACCAAAGAAGAAACCAAAAAGGAATTTGACTCTTTAACTTGTGGTCAAATTGAATGAACCAATAATGACTAAAGGAATGGTTCTGGTAAAGAAAGATCTTTTGCTAGGCTTCAATGTAATCAAAATAACAAAAAGAGTTATTTTGATTAGAGAGCTGACGAAGATCAGAGGGGTGATTTCCCCAATCAGTTTGCTGAATGATCTGTTTAATGTATAATGAATGGTATAGGACTTTAGATTCATCATCCCTAGCAAAAATAGGTTTGATGAAAACTGACTCAATTTGAAAGAAGATATCCTTATAATACGCAAGGGATTTATAAGGAGTAAGGGGAATAAAATGCTATCCAGTAGGAAAATACTAGGTTGCAAGTTTAATTGGATCATCTTTTGGTTTCATATGAGGTTCAATATGAAACAAATTACTTTCCCAATTGAGTTTGAATTGAGAAGAAGGATGAATAGGTTTCGAGGGTGTGGCTCTGGAAGGGTCACAAAATGGGTCAACGAGTTTGGGGTTACTGGAAAGTATGGAGCTATAGGGCTTAGGAATGGTTCCAAGAACTTAGAACCTATTAACTGGATTGGCCGAAGGGACCGGGTTAACTGGGTGTGGAACCAAAGTTCCTTTGGGTTGATTACTTGGGCCTAAAGGGCGGCCCGAACTAAGAGAAGACAATCCTCCTCGCACACTCATTTTGAATGTAGGGTACCTAAATTAATGAATTCCCGAGTAAGAAAATCAAGAATTGAATTGTTACTACCTTTAATGTACTCAATCTCAAAATCAAAAATGCTTAATAGGGCTTGCCATCTAGCAAAGGACTGTTTAGAGGCAATTTTTAAACATCTTTTTCAAGGATAAATTTTGCAGATTTGCAATCAATTTTTACTAGAAACTTTTGATTTAGAAAGTCACTTTGAAATTTATTAATGTATAAAACTAAAGAAAGAATTTCTTTTTTATAGTACTGTAATTTAACTATATTGTATTCTATGCACCAGAATGAAATTGAACAATTTGCTCAGACGAAGTTGGGGTTAATTTTTGTTTGAGGATGCCTCCGAATTCAATATTTGAGGCATCCGTTTCAACAATTTTGAAAGATGAATCATTGGAAATGCGAAGGCAAGGCAAAGCCTTAACATATTTTTTAACTTGTTGGACGATAGAAGTGTGAATGTCAGTCCAAGGGGGAGGATTATCTTGCAAACGTTGAAAGAGAGGTTTGCAGATCTTCCTGAGATTTTCATAGAACTTGCCTATATAATTGAGCGAGCCTAGAAATCTCTGAAGTTGGGTTTTATTGGTAATCTTATCAGGAAATTTATCAGCAAATTGAATAGCTCTATCAATAGGCTGAATAAGTCCTTGATAAATATTGAGACCAAGAAACCAAACTTTAGTCTGAAACAGACTGCATTTAGAGGGGGATAAAACAAGTCCATTGGTTTTAACTATTTTGAATAATGAATTCAAATGTTTAATATGTTCTTCAATAGATCTGGAGAAAATGAGGATATCATCAATGTAAACGATGATAAAATGACTGAAGGGATTCTAAATGTCATTGAGAATATTCTGAAATTCACTTGGGGCATTTCGCAAACCAAATGGCTTAGTATTCCATTCATAATGACCAAATGGGGTAGTAAAAGTAGTTTTGTACCTATCATCTAGGTGAATGGAAACTTGCCAGAATCTGGATTTAAGATCAAATTTACTAAAAATGGTTGCATTGCTTATCCTATTAATGAGGTCTTCCTTATTGGGTAAAGGATACCTAATCCATTCTAACACTTTGTTTAAAGGTTTATAATTAATGACTAAACGAGGGACACCTCTTTCTTTTTCTGCTTCATTATTGACATATAAGGCAGGAAAGGACCAAGGGGATTTACTATGTCTAATTAATCCTTTAATAAGGAGATCATTAATTTTTTTTTCTTACATAACTCTATTTGTTCATGACTCATCTGTATGGGTCTAGCCTTAGTAGGAATCAAATGTTCTTTGAATTCCTTAGTGTAAGGGAGCCTTACAGTATGTTTCTTCCGATGCCAGAAAGCATTAGGAGAATCTGAACAAAGGTTTTTATTTAAATAGTTTTTTAACTCTTCAATTTTTCTTGAACCTTGTTATTATTAAGCTGCTCTTCAACATGTTTATATTTAATTTCTTCCTTTAAGAAGCTTAAATGGGTGGATTTGCAGTTTAATAAATTCAAAGAATTAGAAATAGATTCATCTTGGATAAATCTAAGATCTCTTTCTTTGGGTTTAATAAGAAATTTGAATATTATCTTTTTAAAGTATTTACATCTTAGTCCTTCATTACTGGTAGTAAAAGGATATAATAAATATATAAATGATAATCCTAGGATGATCTTATCTGTAAGGTTGCGAATTAAAACAAAAGATGTTTTAAAACACATATTATCTTGACAAATATGAACTCTAGGAAGTTTATATTTTATTTCCATTTGACTACCATTGGTAGAAATTAATTTCTCACTAGTTTTCTTATAATACTTGGTAGGGATTAAACCTTCTTGAATACAATTTAGATCTGCACCCGTATCCACCAAGGCAGGATGTCGTATTGAAAAAGTTTTACCAATTACCAAGGTAATAGAAATATATCACTTTTGAATTGTGATATCTTTGATTCTTTTAAGAGAAAGACCTTGAATAAAAAAATCTGGCTCTTCTTTAGTATTTGATGATTCTGGTTCATCATGATTTTCATCACTAGAAGAGAAATCATGTACTTGAAGGTATGATTTTTTGAATTCAATTTCTTTTCTTAAATTAGAAATATCTAATTTTAGGTTAGAAATTTCTCTTTTTAGTTTATTAACTTCTTGATTTAACTCAGAGAGGGTAACTTCTTTAACATGAGTTTGAAATCTTTCAAGAGTTTTATTAAGACTAAATACTAGTTTTTCTTTAGCTTTAATAATCTTGTCCTTCACCCTATTATCTTTTGTTAATAAATCTTTTAATTGCTTTGTGTATTGAACCTTTAACTCAAGGTCTGAAATATTACTAATTAAATCAATTAATAGACAACTTTCTTCTTCTTCTTTGGTAATAACATTTAACCTTTTATTACAGCCGTTTACATTGCAATTATCAGCATAAATAGTGACTTCTTTGTTACTATCTGTTTCATTGTTACTGGAACTATTATTAGAGGAATAAGGAATGTCTGAACCTTCATCATTACTGATGTTGTTTTCAATCCTCATAAATTCTAATATCTGCTCAATATCTTCACTTGAAACATTTAACTGAGATAATTTTTGTTTTATTTTGCACTCGTTTTTATAGTGCCCTTTTTGCCCACAATTGTGGCACACAATTTTACTCTTATTAATTTTTAAGGTTTTTTATTGGAATATTCACCTGAAGCTTTAGGTTTATTATAATAGCTATCTTGATTTTTATTTTTGTTTTGACTATGTCTTTTCTTGTGATGTTTATGACTTTTGTCAATGTGCTTATGTCTGAGCTTTCTTCTAGAGGAAGCGACATGGGGTAAACCATACTTTTCACAAAATGTACCTAACTCGTACTTAGCCTTGTTTTTATCTTTACTAGCTTGTTTAGCGAGTTTAAAAGCAATGCACATTTTTAATCCAATTTTTTGAATATAGCTGATAATATCTCTATAGGTTAAGTTGTCATAATCAATATAACCTAAGTTTTTACTTAATTCTTCACGGACCTTATGAGCAAATAAAGAAGGTAAACTATTAACGAATTTTTTTTCTGTTAGTTCCTAGTAGGCATAATAGATCTAGAAGGGGGGGTTGAATAGATCATTTTAATTTCAAATACTTTTCTCTTTTATTTTGTATTGCAATTAAATTAGCATATGACAAACATAATAATCTTTTCAAGCACAGCGGAATAAGTAAAAGATCCCCTTCCTTGATATATTCATAATTATACATACATTGTTCGTAGAGTTAGTTCGGTTGTAAGCAGTTCGAACATACATAGCAGTTATAGCAGTTAATAGACATAGTGTAAATGAATTAATGTAAAAGATACAAGGGGTTTTAAGTGGTTTAGAGACTCAAGCTCCTAATCCACTCTTCTACTTTCAACTAACATGATTTCCACTAAGGAAGGGCAGCACCTTGAATCACTAAGATTCCTTCAAGGCCAGCTGCCTTGGGACTTCAGTTCACTAAGAACTCTTCAAGGCCAATAGCCTTGGAACTCCTCTAGTTCCTTATGAACTCTTCAAGCCCAGCAGACTTGGAACTTCATTTAGTCCCTTCAGACAAGGACCCCTCCGGCCATGGCTTCTTGTTGTTGTAGTTATAATTGTTGGTGCTGAGCTACAAAGATGTCTTTAAGCTTGACCATCTTTTGTACTTAGCAGCTTGGTGTGGTCTTTTTCGTATTCTGCTTTGAGACTGGACCACATCATCTTTGGTACAACTTATCTTCTTCTATTTTGCTCATTTTTATATATTGTCAGCTGTGCACCATCACCATTTCCTGAACTCTTCTCAACATGTTGGCAGACATGGTTTTGCACTTGCTCTGCTTCAACTTTGGGTTCATGGTGAATCGTAGAGTGGCTCTTAGGATCAACCTTGTGCTTTGCCACTCTATTGAATGCTATCTTCTTGTCCTTCTTGGCTCTCAGCTTAGATGCCAATTCAGTGGACATTCTTATCTTTTTTGAGTGAAGTTTTGATCTGTTCAAGTCCATCTTCAAAGTTGATTCACTTCCGCCTTCGTAGTCTCACTGTCACTGAGACTTTGTTCTATTTGAGCTTAGGTGGAACTCGTAGAGTCAACGTTAGCATTTTAACCAACTCAACGATTCTACAACATCGCAATCATTAGCAACTCTTGATCGTTGAAGCTCTGGCTTATTTATACTCCTTCCCAATCTTCCCGTTGAGAAGTAGCCATTAGAAGCTCTTTAAAATGCTTCACAGATCTCGGGTTATTTGATGTAGACTGCAGATGTGATATGTCTTACTTTTCTGACACTGGAGTCTATTGTTTCACCTACCCTGTCAGAGATGTCACTTTAATGTCTTGGGAAGGTCGAAGACTTAATTTCCTCATTCTGATTCCTCGATCAGAGGTTTTCCTTTTGCATCGATGCTCTCAATAAGCTTTTGTACAAATATCAACCTTCAGATTGAACCGTTGTTAAAGCTTCAATCTTTAGCCATTCGTACTCTACGATTTTGATGCATGTCTTCATGGACCTGATCGTAGTGTCTTGTTGACTGGTAAAGACAACACTATGATCTTGAAGAGTGTTGATCGGATCTTCAATGTAGAACACCTCTTCCTTCTTTTGTGCAGTGCTTCAAAACTTCTATTTACGTCAACAGCTCTTAGAGACTAATGACTTGACTTCTTTGTTCTGGCCCCTTCTGAATAATAAGACACTTCAGATTTTTGGTGTGTCCAGCTCGCTTTCTCCTTGTGATCTCCCTTTCACTTATCATCAATGGACTGACCCAAATGCTTAATCACTTTAGCCTTGTTCTTCAGAAGCTGTCCAGTGTCTCTGTATGCACTTCATCAGTTCTTTCTTTGTTTAGAAAACACTATGATCCTGGTTGCTTCCAAGATCGTCCTCTTCTGTCTATTTGGCAGCTACTGCACTTGCTGACTTTCCTTAGTCAGTTATTGAAGTCTTCTTCTGATCTCCTTGTGGAAGAATTCATCCTGAATGGCTTCATAACTCAATCTGGATGCTGATTGGGTTGGTGCTTAGATCTTCTGTTAGCTTGCATGCCATTTATTGAGTGCTCTCTGGTTTCCTTTATGATGGGATGTATCTTTGCAGTGCCAACCAAATGCTTCATTCCTTTAGATATTTTGGGAGTGCTCATTTGTTGAGAATCGTATTTGCTCTACGATTCTGCCTTGGCATTGTGAGCACAACGGTTGAGGTCTTAGTTCTGCACTCTACGATACAGGTTTGGCTGTGAAGACACTACGACTCTGAGATCAGATCTTGACACTCTACGATTTCTTCCTTGAGCTTGTTGTCTTCATTTGATCTTGCTCGACTACGATCTCTGCATGTAATCAATAGACTCTATGACTCAGAGTGTAATTTAAGATCCTTGACTTGGCTTCGGCATTAGTAGACTCTACGACTCTGAGTGTAGTCTACGTTTCTGACTTGGCTTCGACAGATGTTCGGTCGGCTCGTAGGTAGGCTGTTTCTACGATTCTGAACATGACTTCCTCAGTAGACTTCGGCTATAAGGAAGTTCTACTCGACACACTACGATCCTTCCTCGTCTCTCCTGGCAGTCTACGAACTCCAAGATCTACTATCTTACAGACTATGACTCTTCCTCGACAGCTCTCGAGTTCTTCTTAACTCTCCTAGCAGACTACAATTTCTGTTGCAGTACTCGACAATCAGACAAGCCTATCTATTATATCATAAGATCAACCTAACATGCTTGATCTTTCTATATTTATAGTCCTTGTACATCATTTCTTTTTAAGGACTTTACAAAGATGTTTTTCTTATGTAGGATCAACCTAATATATTTGATCAATTCATTCTAAGTCCTTGTACACATATTTCTATTATCTATCAAGGGACTTTACAACTTTTCTTAATGCAAGCATACTTATATATTCATTCATATATATATATATAACATAATCAAATCATATGTAAATAGGAATACCATTCACATGCTTATTCCTGACAATCTCCCCCTATTTGATTATGACAAAAATAATAAGTGCATATGTATGTTATGAATGAATCTTATATACTGTGAGCAGCTGTATTTATAAAAAAGATATTCATGAATGTTATTTATAATGATGTGAAATTTAATACCCTAACATTTTAATTCTTAATCCAGAACATACCTAACTAGTTAGAGATGTACCTCTTTTGGCTCCATGTATGTTTTCAGGATTCTGTTGATCAGCTAATCATCTGATTTGCCTTCTTGCTCCTGCTTCCCTTGAGATGACGACTTTCCTGATTTGCTTTGCTCCCCCTTAGATGTATGCTTCTCTTTTCCTTCTGGTTCCCCCTCAGCTTTGGCATACATAGGTTCATCATTCTTCGGCTCCCCCCTCAGAAAATGACTCTTCCTCTTCTTCTGCTATCTTCTTCTTTGACTTCTTTTCTCCTTTCCTTCTGCTCTTCTTTGAGTGCCTCTTGCTCTCCATCTTTTTATGCCTCTTTTTCTCCCCCTTTTTGTCATTAATCATTTGGGAGAGCTGCTCCATGTTGGATATAAGCTGCTCCATCAGGTAAGAGGAATTGACAACTTCAAACTTGAGTTCCTGTTGGCCTAGCTCAAGTTGTACTGAGAAATACTGCTTCATATTGTCAATCTTGACATAGAGGACTTGGATCTGCTCTTCACTGGCCTTCTTCGCTTGTAGTGCATCTGCCTTCGCTTGTAGTGCATCTTCGCTTGGACATACATCAGCTATAGTAGCTTGAAGTCTGTTCTGGAATGAATTATCTCCTGCTGCTGTCAGCTTCTATGACTCTTCCGTGAATAGAGATATTTTCTTAATCAGTTCATCAAAATTTTTCATCAGCTCCTTCTCCACAGATACTTGATCATCTGGTTGAGCAGTCTCCTGTCGAGCATTAGATTGAACTCTATGATCTGTATCATTGGACATATTTTCAAAGGTGTTGAAAATCTAAAGAATCTTTTAGTTCCAATCTCTGGTTGAGGATGAAGGAATGTCTGTCAGTAGTGCTTGAGCAGATGGAGGCTTCTGGTATTAAACTTGAACATCATCAGTAGTAGAGTGAACAGACTCTACGATCATCTCCTTGGTCATGAACCTTTTCCCTTGAGAGTCCATTCTACGATCGTGGGGAATATAGTGATTTCCAGCATGGCGATAGACTTTGAAGTGGTGTTTGTTTATGATCATCTTTGTAGAAAAACTCTTTACCCTTGGGAAGTTCTGAGCCACCAGCTCCATGCTTGGAAAATGAGAGTAGCACCAGCTGAAGTAGCTTCCATCTCTTTCAGTATGGGCCTTTAGCCATGGCATCCATTGGAAGAACCATCTTATTAGCAAATCACCAAGATTATAGAGGATGGTCTAACAGTCCAGCTCCATGTTGTTCCAGTTTTTAACTACATCAAAGGTAGTCATCCTTACCACCTTGAGCTGTTCATCTCCATAGTTCACCCATCTTTCTGGTGGTGTTTCTTGTGGTTCATTTGAGACTTCTACCACTATTCTCCTGGTGAATTTTGCTGGAGAGAGGACATGATAGAATTCTGGTTCCTCTAATTCTTGATTTTCAGAATTAGAATCATTCTCCATTTCTTCTCTCTCGGAGCCTGAACCATCTTGATCATTTCCAACAATGAATCCTTCTTGCTGCATTTCATTTCTAGATTCTTCTTTAGCAAGAACTTCCTCTGATTCATCTTCTTCACCACTGGTTCCATCTTTAGCACTTTCATCCTTTGATACAAACTCATCATCACTTAGTTCAATGATAGCACTGGAGTGATCACTTCCCTTTTTAGAGGCAAATTTGGCTTGTAGTCTGTAGCTCTTCCTTTTTGTTGGAAGTTCAGCTACAGGAGTTTCAGAATCTTCTTCCTCTTCAGACTCTGAAGCCTTTGGATCATTAGACGAACTTTCTTGAGGTTTAGTACTGATAGGGGCAGTCCCGTCTTCTGTGAACTCATCACCCTTTGAGCCGCCATGGGGGCTTTCAGGATTGGAACGGGCACGTTCTTCCTTTTTAGAAATAGCATCATTTGACCATCATCTGGGCTTGTTGGGGCATTTGCATTTGGGGATGGAGTTAGGTAATCTTTAATCTCTTCTTCATCATCAGAGTGAATGCTCTGAGGATTAGTCACAGGGCTTGAGCATTCTTCTTCATCAGCAGATGATGCATTTTCATTCATTAATCCAGCTTCACCTTCATTGCTGGATTTGGTCGGTGAGGACTCAGCCTTGAGATTGTCAGTTGCCTTTTCTTCTTCTGATTCTACATCCTCCTCTTCATCAGATGTACTATCTTGAGAAACTGAGACTAGTTTGATTATCACCTTAGTTTTCTTATTTGATGGTCCTTGAAGCAGTCTGTTGCTTCTTCTCTTTGTGGTTTCTGCAGTCAGAACCTTTTCTTCTTCATCTTTATCTTTGATGGAGAGACTTTTTGATGAAGTCTGAGCTTTCTTCACACTTTTGGATTTCTTTCTGGCTGGTGTGGTTGCTACTGGTACAGAGTCATCAGACTCAGAGCTTTCTACTTCTTTTACCTTCCTCTTCTATGTAGAGACCTTGCTACTGCTCCCAGTTGTCAGCCTTCTATTCTCCTTGGGGTTTTTCTTCCAATTCACAAATAGGTGTGGAGACATCACTTTGTGAACGTTTAGAGGCTCTCCTTCATCAACCTTGATCTTGCCTCCCAGCTTCTTCTTCATTACAATGCTCAGCAGTCTTCCATGAAACACCTTTGTCAGAGGTTTTTCTGTAGACTTCTTTAGCTCAGCCTTTTCTACCCATTTGAAGATCTAATCGAACAAGATAGCTCCAAAGTTGACTCGCTTCTTCAAAACTATTGCAGACATAATCTTCAACTGCTGATCAAGCACAGTATCATGTGCAATATCCTTGCACAATATACATTTGCCCACTATTTCTGCAAGGAACTCAAACTCCTCTAGAAACTCCTTCTTCTTCATGTCCTTCAAACTAGGGTTTCTTTGGTACTCCATGATCTCCTTTGCTTGTTTCGTATTGATATCGTCAAGGCTCTTCAGTCCTTGGTCAGGAAAACCTAAGCATTGATTGAGGTCAGAAGATTTCAACTTTAGAGAGCGACCATTGACCTTGGTAGAAAGGGTTCTATAGTTTATGGAAGTATTTGAGTAGAACTCTTTAACCAGGTCAACATATACTCGGGTGCTTGCCTCAAGACATTCTGAGAATCTAGCTTTCTTTACAAGTTTAAGAATGTCTCTGAACTTCTTCTCGGATTTCTCAAACGACTTGGTTCTGAGCTGAATGCCAGTGATAACTCGCCAATCTTCCATTTGAATAGTTTGAGGAATATGGGTATATGATTTAGAGGATTCTATGAGGGCTGACTGATTGTGATTTGGGCAAGGCTATGGAGGATTAATAGATTTTGGCTTCGATGAGGATTCTAGGGTTTGAAAATGGGAGGGAGAAAGGTTTGATGGTTTCTGATAACTGTTTGCAGATTTTTAATTTGTCTTAATGACATTTCCTTCTAACTCTGCATAATCAGTGATGTGTCAACCAACCATTGGTTGCATGATGTCCATTAATGAGCTGTAACTCCCCATAACTTTTCAGTTAGATATTTCCTTTAGGAGAGTAGACATTTAATTGACGTGGATTGACCGTTGACCTTTTTGGTATGTAGAGTAGCATCTATGAACTCTACGTTTTCCTTTGTTGACTCAACGATCAACTTTTAAGAGATCACTGATATATTCGAACTTATCTCCTCATAGTCTGAATGATTGAGCAATTTTCCCATTTTCCAAGCTCCTTGTGATTTGGAGTGTCCTCTGGTAAGACTGAGATCATCGAGTCTACTTCTATGATTGTTGAGGTTGCACTACGGTCATGGAGTTCTCTTCAACCTCGACTCTATGATCATTGACTGACTTGGTCCTTGAGATGAACTTTACTAAGCATTCCTTCTGGGTCAAGGTAGCTCAGGAAGGGGCAACCTCTTAGAGTGAGCTAAGGGTCAGGTTTGTCCCTGAGGCGCTTTTCTAGATGAAATACTTTAGAAGTGATTTTCAATAATATCTCATTTGACTTTTTTTGGTGGGGAGGTCCTCTACCAACTTTGGACAATTGTATTTACTGTAATCATGGTGTCCTCCTGCTTTTACACTATGATCGGATGTTTGATCGTGAGCACTCCACGAGTTTGAGTTGGGTGGCTGATAGGTTATCAATAGTACATTTTGAGACGTTCCTATTGACTATGGATCTTCATTTGGTTCATCAGTCACAAAGTTTTGAGACTCTGTAGCTGGTATATTGCTTCATGGTATATCTCAGTGTTGTTATTTCTCAACAGACCACTGCTCCCCATGGTTGATGCTGTTTTCCCAGATAGATGTGATTCCCTTCACTTTAGGTTCTTTTGAAGGCAGCCTCGCATATCTCCTTCTGACTGGAATCACAATTATCACTTAGATCTCCTTGTATCGCAGGCATGGATACTTTCAGGACTGATCACTCTATGATCTTTTGACAGCACTACGAACGTAGTCTTCTTTGACAGTCTTGTGCGTATGAAGTTCTGCTCTGTAATGAGTTCCTTTTGACTGATGCTCGATGATCCTCTGATGTGAGCTTTTTTTGAGGATTCTTCTCATATAGCACGCTTTGCCTGATTTGAGCATATCAGACCCTTTTCATCTCTAATTGTGTAACGCCCGAGAATTTCAAAGTTTGAATGAATTAAATTTTTATTTGATTATGTGAATTAAATGAATTTAGTTAATTTATTATGTGAGTATGATGTTCGAAGGTCATTTTATGACCTAGAATATACGGATGTAGTTAATATTCTTGCTTTGTGCTAGTATTAATGATTGTGAATTATCAAGACGAAAACAAAGGTTTTCCGAGAATGTTTGCATAAAAACACTATTCATCCGATTTTGTTCGGAGCTAGGGTTTGAAATTTCGAGAAACGCGTAATGATAGAGTACAAAGATAGTATGGAATATCCAATAATAATTCCGTTATGGCAAACGAAGTTTTTGCTTGCGGACGCAAAACCTAAGGGGTTGTGAATGGGTTTCTGAAAGGGAAATACAATGCATATAGTCGTTTCGGATATTATACGTATGGAATACTAGTATTATATTAGTATAAATACGAGTATAATATGAAGAATAGTACGACGTATAATACGATTACTATATGAGTATTTGATGAAGAGAATACGTGAGTTATACGTATAGAATACGAGACGTATTAATGGAGTATGAGTTAAGGGTTTGGTATAATTTAATTGGACTTAAACCAATAACAAGCCCACTGAATTAAGTGTTCAAGCTCAAGTTGAGGCCCAACGTTAATTTATGTCAAGCCCAATCCAAAAAGTAAACCGCGAGTCGAACCGGTGGGTCATTAGATGGGTAAAACCCATGGGGCAACCCATGGTATGATCCACAAAGGAGTGGGCCGGCCACTTGGTGGCCAATCAAGGTAGATAACTTTCTCACTAAGTACTTTACTTAGTGACAAAGTTGCAAAGGAGGTGCAATAATAAGGAGGTGCCATATGGACCATATTGCCCCTTAGTTGGTTGCCTATATATACAAAGAAAAAGTTGGTCATTTGAGGTTTTACAAAGCTTGACCAACACATATTGAGAGAGAGAAAGAGCTAGAAATGCTTAATCCTTCTACCTTCAAGCAAACCAATAGGCATTTATCAAGAGCGTTAATTGCTTCAAAGGTAAATTTTCATAAACCGTAATCTTCATCTTTTTCGATTTCTTTCTCGTAGAAGAATCGTAGATTGGTGGAACATGTTTATTGAGGAGATATAAGGATGCCTATTAATGATTAAATCGTTGATAGGTCATGACCAAATAGAAATCGTAAGTGTTTACGTGAGTTAAAACTGTAGAAAATCTTGAACGTTAACTTAGTTAAGAATGAACGTTTTGAAAATTGTTATAGCTAAGGAATGTGCCTATTATTTGGTTAGGATGACTATGATGAATCAATGGAGTTTTCCATTTGATTTGGCTTATAGAACACGAGTAACAAAGTTATGACGAATTTTACAAAAATAGACGTTAAACATCAAAAACGTAAAAAACCCGGATCAAAGGTCAAAAGTTGCCGTGTGACTTGAAAACGATGGTTTCCAATGGCAACACGTGAGATAAGGTAATTAAGAGTCGTTGGCGAAAGAATCATCGCATTTCGACTTATAACGAAGAAAACAAGTATTGAATGGTCGAAAACGTTAAACGAACGCTTAAAAATGAACTCAAAGGTGAATTCCAAGTTAACGGATTCGAAAATGTGAAATTCTTATACGAACACATAAAGGATGTAATTTGTGAGTTGTAGGCTTTCGAATGAGTTAATTCGGATGTAAAACGAACAAATTAGGAAGCCGAGAGTTTCATAATAATAACAAAACTGTTTTGGCTAACTGGTGCACAGACTCGGCGCCGCAGCGATAAAACCAGTGTAAAGTGGTCGCGCCGCAATGCCAGACTCGGCCGAGTACCCTGCTAACTCGCGCTGCAGCGCCACTAGAATACTAGAGATGTCACGCCGCAACGCCGACAGTAGAAAAATGTTGACCAAGTTAGGTTTTGTTCCATTTAAATGTAGACCTAAAGTAAGTCATTGAAGGTACTTAATGTACATAATAAGACTGACCTTAAATCACTTATAAGGTGTTAATGTAAGAAGATCTAGTAAGGTTTAATAGAAATTAAACGAAGAACGCGAAGACGTAATAAGTAAATCGTGAATGACATTCAACGTTGGTATTTAACCAATAATGATCGAATGTCGGTTAATGACGTAATAATGTTAATGAAACTTAACAAAGTATAGCAAGTCGAATCGACTTTAATAACGAAGTTAATTCAAATAAGACATAGAAGAGAAAGAAGTTGGTTAGAACCGTAAAATTAGTTTGTTTGATAACTAATTACTGTGTGCTATGTGAATGTATCATGTAGATCCTATAAAGACCGCGAATAGTTGAATTATATATTCGAAGACGCTTGAAGGCAAGTCTTTCTTAACACTTTCCTAACCTTCGTGTTAGTCAAGTTTTATGTGATGCATGTTATATAATACATGAATGGTTTTAAAGAAAGAGTCGATGCCTGTTTTAACTCGGCTAGACAAGTATTGAAGAATGAATGGATTTGTTGGCAAGTCCTGTGATATAGAACTATTAACGCTATCCTATGCCAAGTATTTGGTACGGATGAGAAGGTAAGTTTGTCTATGTACAAATAAAAAAGTATTTTTTATCAATTATTCGATGGGCATGCGAGGTTTCTGTGACAACCCGATATTTTCTATATAAATAAATCATAAATGTTGCGTATAATTTTTTTTTTATTATTTATTAAAATAAATATGAATGATATGTGTCAAGGTAATGTGTAATTATAATTATATGTGTGATAAATAAAATTTATTTATTACATTAAGTATTGCATATAAATTTATTTTAGAATTATTGATTATTATCAATTATAATTTTTATACTAATTAATTCCTTATTGGAAATGCTTTTATTTTTATTTCTATGAAAGTATTGGTATATATTATTTAAATAATATATGAAATAATTTTAGAATAAATATTTATTTTAAGGTAAGAATGCGTGAAAGGTATTATGTATGTATTTATGTGATGAATATAAAATATATTTATTACATGAATGGTTATGAATAATTATATTTTAGGATTATTTCTCATTATAAATTATATTATAATAATAATTAGTTTTATAGTAAAAATGTTTTTAAATGTTTATTTTCCATGAAAATATGATAATTATATTAAATGAATAACATATGATATGAATATAGAATTTTTATAATACTTATTCTATTATATGATTTTTGTTCAAGATATTAAGTAAATTATTTTTACTTAATTATAAGGTTAATTATGACAGATAATTCAGATACGGAATCCAAACCCTAATTCTGGGTTTTGATTAAAGAATGAAAATAATAATAATATATTATTATTTACCAGTGTTATAGATAAGTATGGTTATGTGTATAATGTTAATGTGTGGAACAATTTTAGTGTTAAGGATAACCCTAATTTTGGTTATGGGATAAGGAATGATGATAATAATATAATACTAATTATATTTTTATTTTTCAGTGCTATGAATAAGTACTGTATATGTGTGGACTGATAATGTTGGTCAAATTATGTGTACAATATCAAAACCCTAGTTTAAGCTGTTAAACCCTAAGTTAAAGCCGAATGTCGGCTTAAGACTGTTATGTAATCATATTAATGTGATTTATGATCGGTGTGTATGTATTAACCCTAATTAGGGAGAATCGCAATCATTCAAAATCCTAATTATTTTTATATATTATAAACCCTAATTTCTTAAATTAGAAACCCTAAATAATAATTAGCTAATTGCTAAATGAAAAATCCTAATTTAAAACTCAGGATGAGTTCGACACTGTTCTATAACTGTGTTATATGGTGCATGCATGTTATGTATTATATAATTTTTATATTGATTAGGTAGACCCTAATTAATATTTAGAAATATTAATTTCTAGAAACTCTAATATTTATTTTATAAACCCTAATTTATTTAAATTGTAAACCCTAATTGTTGATTTGGAAAGTTTAATGCTAATTTGTGTATCTAAAACCTAATTAGTAAGGTGTTAAGTAATTAGAAACCTAATTAACTAAGAAACCCTAATTTTGTATTTTAGAAACTAAAATTTTATTATTTTATTTATTTATTATATTTTTGTGCAAATCCTAATTTTGGAAATTCTTGAAATTATTGTTAAATCCTAAAATGGTCCAAACCATAAACCCTAACCCAAACCCTAAACCCTAAGGGTTTGCCAAATGACTAGAATGCCATTAAATTGAAAAACCAAATGACATTTTTGCCCCTAAGTGTAGGATTTTGGCTAGAATAGGTTTTGACATTTAGGGGAAGTTGGTGGCCAAACCCAACAACCCCATGTGATGATAATTGACAGCAACAAGCCACTAGATCAGCAGTACATGCATCTTGATTGACTATAAATAGATTGGAAGAGAGAGAAATTGCATTTGTTAGATTATTTTGTACAAAACACTCAACCATTCTCTCTCATCCCCAAACCTCCGAAATTTCCTTTATATATCAGTCATATAACAAGCCCCACGATCACCAATAAGAAATCAGTAACAACAAATCAAAAATTTGTTCATCAAAGGTATAAACCCTAACCATAAATTTTTTTAATGATCTGTTGTTAGATCTTGTAATTCGTTGTTAAAAGATGTTGTTTATAGTCTAATTTAATGATCTGGGTTGGTATATTACAAGTCCATAACATCTAAATGCTCAAATCAATGATTTTAAAAAAATCTGGAAATTTTGTTTCTTGAGGTCTGACAACGAATGTCAGGCCCTATAAATCCATGTTCGATTATGTTTTTTTGTTGTTTTCGAGTTTTTATTGGTAGCCTGTAATGTGGTTTTTAATCTTCAAGTGGAATCTGTGGCATTTGATCTCTATATTTGTAAATATTAATGGTCAAAAGCTGTTGACCGGCATTGACCGGCTGTTTCTGGGCAGCCTAGAATTGCCCAGAATGTCTGACAGTGTTTTTGCAGGCGCTTGATCTTACTGTTAATAAGTGTTTTCATTATGTTATTGTTATTCGGTTGTAGACTGTCATGAATACTAGCTTATAAAGCTTTTATATCAACTAGATCCATCACCAAATCAAAATTATTGATGGTCAAACTAAGGTATCCGAAACTGCTCAAGAACATTTCTGGAAAACCCAGAAATGTTCAAGAACAGTTTCGACATGGTACTTTGACTGGATTTTTTCTTGACATCCTGTTGATATTATATGTCTTATATATATTAGATCTCTTAAGTTACATGTTATCTACATACCTAAAGTGTTAGATCACATATATCAATTTTGTAGTGCATGTTATAAAGCATCAAAGTGGACCCTTGAGTTTCTGGGCAAACCCAGAACCTCAAGAACACGTCTGACAATTGCTTCTGCAGCTTAGATCTTGCATTGTATTGATGTTATGGCCTAAATAAAAGTTGTATCATGTAGCATTACATCAATACTACATGATGAATGTCTAAAATGATCCAGAAGCTTTATGATCTGTTTGTTATTCTTGGTCAAACTAGTGCACTCGAAGCTGAGCTGTCAGTGTTCTTAAGGCTCAAGAACACCAACAGCGACGCTTTTTGTCGCTAAAGGCCTATTGCGACGGTTTATTATTATTATTTCTGGAAATTAATTAATAAATAGAAAAAAATAGTTTTTAATTATTAAAAATACAAAATAAATTATTAAAAATTATTTTAAATTCTAAAAATTAGTTTCTAATTATTTTAAATATATTTCATATATATTTAATATTTTTGGAATATTAAAAGTATTTAATTTATTTAATTATAATATTAAATAAATTATTTAAAAATGATTTTAATATTTGAAAAATCATTTAAAATTATATTAAGGTATAAGAAAATAATTTTAGTTATTTTTGATAACTTTTAATATTATGTGATAATTTTCATTAATAAATTAATATTAATGATAATTAAGTTATTTATTAAATGAATTAAATAAATGAATTAAAAATGATTTTATTAAATTAAAAATCATTTTAAATAAGAATAAGGTATTTAAAAATATTTTAAGTTATAAAATATAACTTTTAATATTTAAAGGTAAATTTCATTAATTAATTATTATTAATGATATTAAAGTTATTTAATAATTATATTAAATAACTTAGTTTAAAAATGATTTTTATATAATAATAATCATTGTAAATGAAAATAAAGTGTTTAAAGATATTTTAAGTTATAAAATATAACTTTTAATATTTAAAGAATAATTTTATTAATAATTTAATATTAATGATATTTATTTAATGATGAATGATATTAAATTTATTTAATAATTATATTAAATAAATAGTTTAAAAATGATTTTATTGATTTAAAAATCATTTAAAAGGGATAAAAATGAATTAAAAATATTTTAAGTTATAATTTATGACTTTTAATATTTGGATAAATAGTGCATTAATACTTTAATATTAATGGTAATTATTTAAAAATGATTTTAAATGTTTTAAAAATCATTTAAGGATAATGTAAATGTTTTAAAAATATTTTGAGTTATTATACATAACTTTAATTTTTTTGGCAATGGTTTCATTAATAGTTTAATATTAATTAAATATTAATGATAATAGAATTGTTTGATATTTAAATTATTTAATAATGATTCTGATATTTCAAAAATTATGGTAAATGGTAATAATTATTTTATAATTATTATAAGGTCATAAAAAATGATATGACTGTTATTTAATTAGTCTAAATGGATAGTGAACAACTGTTTAGAGTCTTAGACTCGATAATTACCCGATAAAAATATCGGTAGACCGACATGGTTCAGAAATTGATCTGGACTTAGAAATTTAGTTAGTTAATTATTTTATTTGTGATTCAATGGTGAATAAAGTGGTGTGACAATGTGATTAGGAATGAGTTGATGTTTGTTTGTGATGACATGATTGTTGAACATGTATGACAATGTGATTAGGTTATGTGCTGACTGCAATAAGCAGTATTATGTGTTATGATATGTGATTCTAATCGATAAAATGATTTGATTAATGATAGGTCGTGATAGAAAAGATAAGTCTAAGTTGCGTATTTGTAAGCAGCGCATCAGGCAAGTATCCTACCTTTGCATTTTCTTTATGCATTGGACAAGTGTAAGAATGTTTCAAAGTTATATTATTATTGTACAGATTGTAAAGCCTATATTATATACGCCCATTGATTATCAACATGTTAGTATATGATAATTCAAATATATATTATGTTCGTTAATTTCTATAAATGGTTATACAAGTGTCCCCACGTGGATAACCATTGTATTTAATCGCATGTTGATATACCTTTGATATACATGTATGTTGAATTATATAAGACCTTTGTTATAAAAACCCGACAGGTATGAACATCCTGATAATGGGAAAATTTTTATGCGCTACGGCGGACAAAGGATGAACGATAATATCGTTCTAGCAATGTAGTATTGATCAATACAGGGCCCATGGACTGTACACCCTCAGGCCCGTAAGCAATGCCGGTTTACAGATGAATTTCTGTTTAACCTTTTCAAAAATGAAAAACAATGTTCATAGTATGTCACAGAAACCCCATGTATAGTCAATACACAGTTTCAAAAATTTGAACGAGGGTTGTTATGTTATTATTATTGGTACATATTACTTCACAACTATTGACTGGTTGTAGAAGAATATTATAAAGAAAATATTTAAATTCTTTCAGCTTATATATATATATATAATACTTGCTGGGCACTCAAATGCTCATCCTTGCTTTATTTAAATGTTTTCAGCTAAGTGTGAAGGACCGGAAAGCTCATGCCAGATCTAGTAAAAAGGAAAGCAAACAGGACATGTTATTGGTATCATTTGTAATATATAGACTGTATTAAGTTAATGATATGTATTATATATCATGTAAAGAATGTAGTAAAGGTTGCGTACTTGGGATTAGACTCTGATAAATGTAATTTAAGTTTAAAATTTATATTATTGTTATTATTAATAGTATTATTCCGCTCATAGAAATGGTATCGTGAAGTACCAAATTCGGGTTTCAAGTATCCGGGTTAGGGGACTTTACAGTTGCCAAATGTTAAGCGTAAACACGTTTAACGTAAGAGTGTTGATCAACATAGAGTACAATAGGCTGATCACCTAGAAGTGCTCGTAAGTAAAGACGGGTGGAAGGCCTTAGTGCCGAATATCCTTTTCAAGTATGAAAACGAAAAGAGCATGTTCATGGTCTATTGACCGGTTCATCATTCCTAAGCTATTATATATACTTTTGAATTGTTATTATGACATAAGAAGTACTAGTCAAATGTTTCATAGTGCTTCGTAGTTAATTGTTCAAATATTGAGATAAATCATGTAATTGTTAAGGTGAAATTCATATGACTCTTTGTTAAGACTTGCTGATCTAGTTATGCTCATTCTTGCTTGAACCATATGTTTTCAGCTAAAGTCGAACGAACTGAGAGTTCTAAGAGAGATAAAGGAAAGGCTAAGATGGACAATTAATCGTCCTGTAATAGATTAATGTATTTGGTTGTAATATACTTATGAAGATCAACGAATGTATTCATTTAATGAACCTGAGAAAGGATTTATTACAAATGTAATACAAAGATAGTAATTACACTCATTTTGTTGTCATCTCAATGGAATGATTGTATGGATTGTAGTATCATGGAGCACCATCTGTCGGGTTGTAAGATACCCGGATTTGGGGGCGTCACAGGTTGGTATCAAATCATTAGGTTATAAAACTTAAGGGGGGGGGGGAGAACCTTAGGCTAATAATCTCGTTAGGAAAGGAAGAGTCCGAAGAAAGTTAAATCGAGTCAAATGAGTTAATAAGGTATTGAGGAAACTCAGTACCGAAAGATTTAAAAGATGGAAAGTAACCCTAAATGGATTAAATGTTATTTGTGCTTATATTATTGTGTATTATGTACTAATCAATTTGTTATGTGTTATTGTAGATGTCGGTCGATAGCTTGATGTATAGGGATATACATGTGATCAGCAAGGAGTCCGTAAACAGAGTTGAACCGGTACCTATGCCTATAACAGACATACCTGTAGTGATTCTAGAAGAGTCAGAGCCCGAGGAATATTACTCGGAGGAGGACTATTCTGAGGAGACCATGGGAATAACATCATATCTGAATATGATGATAGATGTGGAGGATGACATGGAGGTGACATCGATTAATACGGTGATGCCTGCCCTTGAGTCAACACCTATAGAGACTATGAGGGCAATATACCTCTCAGTGCTTAACCATAACGTGCATCTGCACAATATGGTGAAACACCGGAAGGAAGAGATCAGTGATCTCTATGGGGCAAAGGAGTCTGCAGAGTCAGACTATGAGATAGAGCACGATGAGAAAGTGCTCATGACTGACAAGGCTAGAGACTATAAGAACGAGGTCGTAGAACTTCGTAAGAAACTGGCTAAAAAAGACCAGAAGATAGCACGAAAGTCATATATAAATGACAGTGCGCACGAGGATTTCAAGCTTAAGATAGCTTGTTATTCTATTGAGTCGGGACAGACTCGACATACTATAAGTCGAGATATTGTGTCGATTCTAGCGAATGAAAAGCATGGGAATGCTGTTAGGAATTATTAGTAGTATGGTACATACTTTGGTGTAGTGACGTAAAACCCTCTTTTGTATAATTAAAGGGTAGTGTTTTTGTAAATCCTAATTTTTGTAAAAGTCAATCGCGGGATATATATGTAATAGCTTTTAGGCTATGGAAAACAACTTATAAATAGTTCTGATCTATAAAGAAGCATTTTAATATAAAGAAGTTTTTATTTTAATTTGCTTTGTTGTGTATGAGTTATTGTTCAGTTGTTTGACGACTAATAACGAAGTAAGCAAATAAGTAATAATGGAACTTTATTTATTTAATCAGAAATGCCGCCAAGAAGAAGATAACGTAACCAAGAGGCAGAATCACATAATGATAACGAGGTGGGGTCCTAATAACCCAATGCAAGAGTTCGTTAATTTATTAACGGCTGCATTTAACCAAGCTGGGGGTAGAGCACCCATAGGACCTAGGGTAGCCCGAACGTCTGCCTTTAAAGAATTTAAGAGTATAGGTCCACCTGAATTTAAGGGAACGACGGACCCAATTGAGGCCCAGACACGGGTCAAGGAAATAGAGAAGGCGTTTGTTATTACAAATATATCTGAGACGCAAAAGACTTCTTTTGCGACCTATATGATAAAGGGAGAAGCCAACTACTGGTGGGAGGCTCACCAGGGTGGGGCTGGAGCGGAAGCTGTTACATGGGAACAGTTTAAGAAGGTGTTGGGAGAATGCATATTATGATTTGATGTTTTAATGCATGTGATCATGATTATTTGTAAGGTCCTTTAAAGAATATATGTACAAGGACTTAATGATAGATCAAAATTGTTAGGTTGATCTAATCTTTCAACGTGTATCATTCTGTTCTAGAATGTATAGATAGAAAGATCAAAACTGTTAGGTTAATCTTGAGATGTAATAGATTAGTCTTGAAGAAATTGTAGTGAATCAATCTGATCAACATTGCAGAAGTCAAGGTAGAAAATGTAGAGCTTAAAGATCGTAGTGTGCCTGCCTTGAAAGGGGACTCTTTGAAAATCGTAGAGTAGTCCCAACGTTCACCAAGCTAACTCCACGATCGTAGTGTGCTGAAGGAAACATGAAGTTTATAAGTCAACGATCGTAGTGTGCTCTCGGGAACTTAGAGTCAACAAAACGAGCAAGAGAAGATCGTAGTGCATGAAAGTTTAAGAGAAATCGTAGTGTTCTCGACTGATAGCATCGTAGTATGCAAGTCAAAGCAACTACGATCTTAACCGTAGAACATCACGATCCAATCGTAGAGCATCATCTGTCTCATGTCAGAAAACTTCAAGCCTCATGAGTTGTTAATTCAACATACGAGGAATGGTTCCCAGATGCTGCAATGCTCATCAGTCCCAGAATATATGAAATATCCTTAGTATGTAACAAAGAAGCGTGTTGAAGAAGCTAAGGATAGTACTATGGATAAGAGGGACAAAACACCTTTTCAGGTGGTAGGTGAGAAAGCAGCCTGCAGTGTCAGTGAGCCAGAATGCAGAATTCAGAGATGTGCAAAAATGTCTCCATCGCAGTACAGAAAGTTCAGAAGCATTTAATGCCACAACGAATGGATCCAACAGATAGTTTTCAACATCACATATATACAGATCAGACGGATGAGAGAGAAAAACAAGCAAGCAATCAAACATTCAACGTGAAGAATTCTCTAAGGCTCAACTCTACGATCAGAGATATTGAAAAGCTTGCTCAGCTACTCAGTTCTTAACGAACCAGTGCTTACACATCAAACTAAGTAGCAACCTTCAGAACGCAACAACAACAACCATCAATCAACTGAAGAAGAGTACCAAGTCTGCTGGACTTGAAGAGTTCGTAGTGAACTGTAAGAAAGCCAAGTCTGCTGGACTTGAAGAGTTCAAGAGTGTACTAGAGAAGTTCCTAGACTGCTGGTTTAGAAGGAATCTACGTGATTTAGAAGATTGTAAAAGACATCCTTAGTGGATATCCTACTCGTTGAGTAGAAGAGTGGACTAGGAGATTTGAGTGCTCTGAACCACTTAAAAACAACTGTGTCATCTATATATGCTATAACTGCTATATCTGCTATAACTGCCTTACTCGCTCATAACTCCATTGCTTGGTTAAGAAGATTAAAAAAAATACTAATTCCGCTAAGTTTTAATCACTATCTAAGAACAAGTTTAAAATAGAAAAGATTTTCAAATATCTATTCAACCCCCCTTCTAGATAACTTGTGCCTACTAAGAACTAACAATTGGTATCAGAGCGGCTTCTATTTTATAGCTTACACGCTTTAGTAGATCCAAATGGCACTTGTACCAAGCGAATCCAGGACCGGGGGAGGCAGCAAGCCATCAATGTGCAACAAGGATAAATTTGTTAACTGGAAAGTTAGAATGCAAGCTTACATGGACTCAATAGATGAAGATCTATTTTGAGACTGTTTTTAATGGGCCCTATATACCAACAAAGCTTGCACCAACCATTGACGAGCCAAACAAAGTACAAATCAAAGTGAAAGAAGAATGGACAGACACATAGAAGAAAGCCGTTCAACTTGACAAAAAGGCTTAGAACATCCTGTTCCAATCCTTGGAGGACGATCTGTTTGACAATATTGTAAACTGTAAAACAGCTAAGGAAGTCTAAGAAGCACTGCTGATCATGCATGAAGGAACTGAAGAAGTTAGAGAGAACAAACAGTCTCTTCTAACACAGCAGTACGAGATGTTTGCTCACGTGCAAGGCGAAAATGTAACTGCCACTTATGAAAGATTCAACATTCTGCTCAACTCTTTACGAGCATATGGAAAGATCTATCCTAACAAAGATCTGACCATAAAGTTCATGAGAGCCCTACCGAGCAAGTGGGATGCCAAGACCACTGCAATAAGAGAGTCAAAGAATCTTAACGAGATGATAGTTCAACAACTGTTTGGCAATCTCCAGACATACGAGCTGGAGCTGACCCAACGTGCTGAAACCCTTTCAGAAGGAAGAAGGAAGGAAAAAGGGTGTTGCTCTCAAAGCAACTAAAAGTGTATCAAAAGTCATCACTGAGATTGAATTCTACGATGATGAAGACGATGATGATGATCTTTCCATGATGGTAAGAAAACTAAGAAGGTTCATGCGTCAAGGCAAAGCCGGCAAGAAAAAGAAGGTCAGCAACTACAATAGCCAGGAGCAAATAAATGATCTTTGCTACAACTACAAGAAGCCTGGGCATTTCATTGCCAACTGGAACAAACCCCTAAGAGAAGAACTAAAGAAGAAACAACATGGAAAGAAGGAATACAAAGGAAACAAGAGGCCTCATAAAAGAGACAAAGGCCTGGTAGCTGGAGGATCATGGAGTGATTCAGATAATGATTCAAATTCTGACTCTGGAGATGAAGAAGAACCACAAATGGCCAATCTGTGCTTAATGGCTAAACATGCAAAGGACAAACAAAGCCTCAACATTCACAATGTAAATCTCGATGAGGTATTTGATTTCAACTCACCTGATGTAGATATGAATGACTTAAGAACTGCATTGCGTGGCATAACCAATGATCTACATCAATACATGAAGTGGTTCAGAGTGTTATCCAAGGATCATTCACTTCTTCAAGAGGAGAAGAAGAATGTTCAAGAAGTGCTTGAAACATCCCTTCTAAGTACTGATCTTCTCTCCAAGCTTGAAGCTGAGAATGAAACTTTAAAGCAGACAAACACACATCATGCACAAAGAGAGTCTAAGCTAACCTCTAAAATTGAGGATCTAGAGAAGACTATCTCTGCATGGAATAAATCCTCATCATCCATGGACTGCCTTCTCTCTAGTCAGAGAAGCACATTCGATAGAACAGGCTTAGGCTTTGGGGAATCCATCTCAGAGCTAAGTGTGGAAAAGATAATGGAAACTAGCTCTGGTAATGTCTCAGGCTTTAGTAGAGGCTTTGCTTTTGTTAAATCCTCACAGTTGGAAGAACCAACTCAACCTTGGTCTACTAATTCTAGTTATACTCAGAGAAGTAAAGGATCACACGCTGGTCTGGGTTTCATAAAGGAGAAGAGTAACCCAACCTCTACCTACCAACCTCGAAGAATCATAGAGTCAAGCAAAACTAACTCTACGAATCTACTGGGAAGGTACAGTAGAGGTAAGGCTCACTCATCACTATTTATAAAACCTAAGGACAAGTGGAAGAAAGAGAATCAGTTCAACAGAAGGCTAACTAAGGAACCACACAAGTCCAAGTGGAGGATGAATCACACACACACAGGCATGCATCATAATAGATGTGTCATATGTGATAAGTATGGTCATAAATCTTCAAAGTGTTATTATAACTCCATGCATGTGAGGCCCAAGACTAGACAAGTTTGGGTTCCCAAAGGCACTAACACAGAAGGACCCATGCAAATATGGGTACCAAAATGAAGGTTAAAATGCTTTGACAGGAAAAGAGCTCTACGACCTCAACATGGTATCTAGACAGTGGATGCTCAAGGCATATGACATGGAACAAAGCTCTGCTATCTAACTATGTAGAAAAGGAGGGTACCTCAGTCATCTTTGGAGATAACGGCTCGGGCAAGACAAGAGGATATGGCTCTACTGGCAATGGTGCAATATTTTTCAGCAAAGTAGCCTATTTGGAAGGACTTCAACACAACCTTCTAAGCATCAGCCAACTTTGAGACAAGGGTCATCAAGTAACATTTCTCAACAATCAATGTCAAGTCAGAGATCTGAAGACATCTGCCATAAAGCTAACCGAAACAAGAGAAGGAAATGTTTATACTATAGACCTTGGTCAACTAAGGTATGATGAAACAATATGTTTTCTGGCAAAAGCATCCGAGGAAATGAGCTGGCTCTGGCATAGAAGACTGTCCCACTTAAACTTCAAAAGCATGTCCAAACAGGCATCAAAGGATCTTGTAGCTGGTCTACCCAAGTTCAACTTTATGAAGGAAAGGCCATGCAATGCCTGCCAGCTTGGAAAGCAAACCAGAAGCTTATTCAAGAGCAAGACTGCCAACTCCATTGACAAACCTCTGCAGTTGCTCCACATGGATCTCTTTGGTCCAATCCCAACAACCAGTCTTGGAGGAAAAAGATACTCTCTAGTCGTAGTCGACGACTACACCAGATTCACATGGGTATTCTTCCTAACTTCAAAGGATGAGACAAGCTCCGAATTAATCAAGATGTTCAGACTGGTGATAAACAAAAAAAGAGAGAAAATCAAGGCCATAAGGAGTGATCATGGCAGAGAATTCGATTTCTCAGAAATGGATCAGTTCTGCATAGACAATGGCATCAGTCATAACTTCTCAACTCCACGAACTCCTCAACAAAATGGAGTTGCTGAAAGAAAGAACAGAACCCTGATAGAGGCTGGAAGGACTCTACTAGTAGCAGCCCATCTGCCTGAATACTTCTGGGCAGAAGCTATCAACACTGCATGCTACACACAGAACAGATCATTAATTCACTCTACGATCAAGAAGACACCCTACGAACTGTGGAAAGGAAGAAAGCCAAGTGTCAGCTATTTCCATGTCTTTGGCTGTGCATGCTATATTCTGAACAACGGAAAGCAGTATCTGACAAAATTCCAACCCAAGTCAGATGAAGGGATCTTTCTTGGATATGCCACAGACAGCAAAGCTTATAGAGTGTTCAACAAGAAGACACTGAGTGTTGAAGTCTCAATACATATCATCTTTGATGAAACTGACTTAGACAAAATAGTGCCTCAAGACACTACGACCGATAGTGCAGACACTACAAATGAAGTCGTCGAGCTAAACACTACGATCGTAGTGCCAGATAGTGAAATCATAGAGCGTGATAATGAGATCGTAAAGACGTCCATTCAAGACAGCGAGCCGCCACTCCAAGAAAAAGAGATAGACCTTGAAGACTTAAGACATGAAGGCATCAGAACAGATGTCCCAACCGAGAACAGATGGGAAAGAGATCACACTCAGGATCTAATCATTGGAGATCTGAGTGCAAGAGTCAAAACAAGAGCTGCTACTCAGAATGAATGCTTCTACCTAAGCTTCATGTCACAGATAGAGCCAAAGAAGATAGAAATGCTATGAAAGACTCCAGTTGAATAGAAGCCATGTAGGAAGAACTCAACCAATTAGAACGAAGAAAAGTGTGGAGATTGGTACCAAGACCAAAGAGTCATCCTATTATAGGAACTAAGTGGGTCTTCAGGAACAAAATGGATGAAGATGGGGTCATTACAAGAAACAAGGCAAGATTAGTGGCAAAAGGCTATTCTCAAGAAGAAGGCGTTGACTATGATGAGACATTTGCACCTGTTGCCAAACTAGTAGCTATCAAAATCTTTCTTGCCTTTGCTGCTCACATGAAGTTCAAAGTCTTTCAGATGGATGTCAAAAGTGCATTCCTAAATGGAGAGCTTCAAAAAGAAGTCTATGTAGAATAACCTCCAGGTTTCATCAATCCATCTATTTCTAATTATGTCTATAGATTAGATAAAGCTTTATATGGTCTTAAACAAGCACCTAGAGCATGGTATGAAACACTGACTTACTTCTTAATAGAAAATGGGTTCACTAGAGGTAGAGTAGATACCACATTGTTTCTTAGAAAGCATAAGGACAAAGTATTATTAGTTCAAATATATGTTGATGATATCATTTTTGGTTCTACTGACGAAAAGTTATGTAAGAGATTCTCTAAGCTAATGCAGAGCAAGTTTGAAATGAGCATGATGGGTGAGCTGAATTTCTTCCTTGGACTTTAAGTGAAGCAGACTGATGAAGGAATATTCATCAACCAAGCCAAATACATCAAAGACTTATTAAAGAAGTATGGCATGAAATCAGCCTCTCCCATGAAAACTCCAATCGCTTCTGCAACCAAGCTTGACAAGGATGAGAATGGTAAACGTGTTGATATAACTCAATACAGAGGTATGATAGGTTCTCTTTTATACCTAACTGCCAGTAGACCAGATATAATGTTTGCAACATGCATATGTGATAGATTTCATGCTAACCCTAAAGAGTCACATTTGTTTGCTGTAAAGAGGATCTTCAAGTATCTTAAGGGTACACCCTACTTGGGGCTGTGATATCCCAAGGAATCCTCTTTTGAACTAATAGGATACACAGATGCTGACTTTGCAGGATGCAAAATAGATAGAAAGAGTACCAGTGGAACTTGTCAATTACTAGGGAACAGACTTGTGTCTTGGTTCAGCAAAAAGCAAAACTCAGTATCCACTTCAACTGCAGAAGTTGAATACATTGCTGCTGGAAGCTGCTGTGCTCAGATCCTTTGGATAAGAAATCAGCTAGCTGACTATGAGTTTGATTTCAAGTCTATACCTATACACTGTGATAATACAAGTGCCATAGCAATAACTCATAATCCTGTTATGCATTCTAGAACCAAGCATATAGAGATACGGTATCACTTCATTAGGGATCATGTGCAAAATGAAACTATTTCTTTATAATATATCCCTACTAAAAATCAACTTACTGATGTTTTTACTAAACCATTAGATGAATCCAGATTTAACAAGTTAATAAGTGAGCTAGGCATGCTAAATCTTCAACCTTGAATCTATGCTCTAGATTGTGCTAACCATGACAGATATAAAGGCTGCACTTAAAATCGTAGACATGATAAAGGAAAGATCACGATTGTAGAGCTGAACAGTCAACTACCTCAACGATCGCAGCAAAGACTCAACTTTTATAAGTGTAGACTCGACGATCGTAGGACAGACTCGACGATTGTAGGATAGACTTGACGATCGCAGGATAGACTCTACAAATGCTGATCAGACTCAAAGACTACCGGACAGACTCGATAGACAGACTCTACAAATGCTGATCAGGCTCAACAACTGCCGGACAGACTCAATGATCGTAGGACAGACTCTACGAATGGAGAACCAACTCAACAATCAGAAGACTATCTCTACGATCGTAGTCATCCTGAGGACATCTCAGCACTGAAGACTCAAAGGGTAAATCAGTACATTCCTAAACAGTCAAAATCGTAGAGCCAAGCAAAATGGAACACCTGTCCCACTAAGTCAAAAAGAGAGAGGGAAGCTACAAGTACAAATTGGAACCATGATTTTAAAATCTGAAGTTCAAAAGATTATCTCTCATTCTCTCTCTCTCTCAAAGCAAAACCCTAACTCAGACAAAAGCTCAGCAGTATCTCTCTTCTCAACTAAAGAATCAATGACTGCTTCTAATGTGATTTCGGGTTACCGACTCTATTTTGACGAATTCAAAACCGCTCCACCAAAGTTTCACATGATCTTAGCCTTACTAAAGAAGGCATGTCTCGAAGAGGCGCTCAACACTGATACACTCATCTATCCTAAATTGGTGAAGGAGTTCTACAAAAATGGAGTGTACGAAAATAACACCCACTACTAGAAAATCAGCCTATAGCGACGGTCGCCGACCGTCGCTATAGGCCAAAAGACCGTCGCTAAAATTTTTAGCGACGGTTACCGACCGTCACCATAGAACCCGTCGGTAAAGCCTATAGCGACGGTCTTTTGACCTATAGCGACGGTCACCGACCCTAGCTATAGGTAATGGCAAAATCGTGTATTTGCTCTTTACTAACGGTCGCTGAGAGTTATTACTACGGTCATGACCGTAGCTATAGATGTCTATAGCGACGCTCGGTGACCATCGCTATAGGGATGTGTTTTATAGAACACTATAGCTACGGTCGATGACCGTCGCTATAGCCTTTTTATATTCAAAAAAAATAATTAATAATGCATATTTATTCAACAAACACAAATACAATATAAAATAAAATATAAAAAATATTATATACATCATTTAAAATCATTCACACTACAACATTACAATATAAGAAGAGATATTTTACAACATTACAATCATTCACAATACAATTATTACAACATTACAATCATATTTTGCACATCTTCAGATTGCTTCAGAATCTTCACAGCAAGTTCCTTGCCATCAGGAAGCCAGCCTCTGTAATACACTTGGTTATATTTTTTTATCACGAACAACATGGTACCAGCCACCACTGAACCTAGACGTCAAAAAATTTAATTCAATATGACCAGGACTATAAGGTAGGGCCGGTATACTTTTTACATAGCTGAAAGATTAAATTTGACCGAACAAACATTTCAATAGCATTCTCAGGAAACATATTAAAAAGAAAAATTAGATGGTACATACGGGTCAGCTTGGGTTTATTCGATAAACTTCACAATAAAAGTGAGGTGGAGCTGGTGGAATGCTTTCCCAAGACTCCTCTGGAATAATTACACAAAGAATATGTTGCAACACATGGCAATTTGCATCTGCACACTGCCAAGAGTAATTTTATAAGCAAAACGAATACAATCAGAGAAGATTAAAGAAATGAGGCACTATGTAAGAGAATAAGCTAAATTAGTAAATACACCTACAAATTGCAAAACATGTGATGTAATCATAATGCAAGCAACAAAATAGGTTAGAAGTTGTTTAACTATGAAAAATTTAGCTCAATGGCACAAGAAAGTTGAAACCTAACAAGCTATGGGAAAATAGAAAAATAGAAACACAGAAAAACAAAAGGTAGGCAAAAGGAAACTGCAGACTAAAGAGGGGGTGAGGGAATGAAATATAAAGGAAGCATATGCTATCGTAAAACACCCAAAATTTCTCATCGTCCATGGAAAAATAATATACATCCAAAATAATAACATGTAACTGACCCGTACTTGTGAATTTATCAAAAGATATTAATTTGAATTATTTATAGAAGTATTAATAAAGCAAACAATCTCTGTAATACCAAGTTATGGAGGGATATGCAATGACACAATTGTGATTGAGCTGGAGCATGACTCCAACAATGATTTAGCATGGTCATATGCTTTAGACGACATTTTATTTCCATAATTTCTGAGATATCAAGTTTTCACCATACATTACTTTGCTCACGACTTCAAGACAATTTCTTATATTGTTTTAGTACTTTCATGCATTCACAAGTGTCAGCAGGCTTATAGACAGGACACTATATATATTTTTACTACTTTCTTTCTATTTAGGACTTTCTTGGCCTTCCCATTCTTGTATCTTCCTTCTTTTCTAATAAATCCCTCTTTATCTAAATGAAGGTTACCCTAATTACTGCATATACCAATTGTTAAGGAATTATAAGCAAGTTTACCTTGTCATCTGAGCATGTTTATTAACCCTAAACTAAAGATTCTATTTGTCCTAATCATTTATAAACATGCTTAAAAAAAGTTGAATTGATTCAAGAGACAGTTAGTCCTGAACACACGGTCATTTTGTAGTTATGATTGCAGGTACAGGTCGTTTAGCAAGTATAATGGTAACTTTGGCCAGAAACATTACCCTCCAAGCTAGCAAGACAGAAGGATCAACAGAAATACGGTCATTTTGTTTTTCATTTTCATCAAAAAACAAGTCAGAATATAGAGACATAGGGGAATCTAGTAACAGGAAGATCAACATCCTAAGGCGGGTCATAACCAAGATGAAACTATGTAAGCTAGACTTAACTTTTAATTCATGATCCAGTAGATCCATATGCAGCAGGTCCTGTAATAGTAGGTCCTGTAACAGTAGATCCATATGCACCTGATGAAGGTAATATGGATAAAGCAGTAGATCCATATATAGCAGGTCCTGTAACAGGGAAAACAGATCCAACAGATTCAGGCTGAGGATGATGGAACTTGCATCTAACTCCAAATTTACATGTCCCAATGCGCATGTAATAGGGACATGACTTTTCTTCCTAAACAAGTTGCATAAGAAAACTAGGATATCAGATTATAGCCTTGATGTATACATCCAATAGGGAAATCAAGCGAAGAAATTTGCATATAGATACAAGCACTGGCAGAGTAAGGATTTTATCAAGGATTTTACCCCACAGTCTGGTTGTCCAACTCTTTCTGGCAATTCACCTTCATACTGACCAATCTGTAAATTAATTATACCACAAACAATAAATAAACAACAATAGAGAACCTTTAAAAGATCACTATGGATCACCAATAAACAAAACTAAGACTTTAATACTATTTTATGTAAGCTTCACTCTTTAAATATACCACCTCTTTAGGCACATGACAAATGCTAAAAAGCTATTACCTGCCCTAAATTAGAAGGATGATTAAATCGACAATTGACTCCATAACAGCACATTCCAGTCCTCATATAATATATGCAATCGGGTTCTCCTGGACGATCACCATCCTGTTTTTCACTTGTCTGAACTCTAAGCCTCCTTATACCTCTGCAAAAGATAAAGGGCATCTTAGATGGAGCTAAAACCAACTAGAAACTGATGAGTGGGATTTAAACCCGCGAATCGGATACTTTCTGCCTTAAATACTTTCCTGGATTCATAGTTTTTTATATAGTTTTATAGGAATATAGTGTTTTTGTGTTTAATCGTTGCATTGCAGAGCTTAGCAATGTTTTTGCTGCCTTAAAGGGGCAAAATGGTCATTTTGCGCATGCCCGCGTCGCGGCGCCAATGCCAGGTTCATTGGCCGCGCCGCAGTACCACGATATGACCCATGCTGACGATAGCCGGGCCGCGGCGCCACTCATCCTCCTCAGACTCGTGCTGCAGCGCGAGCTCCGTGTCCCAGTTGCTAATGCGGCGCCGCAGCGCCACTCAAGGCTTAGTGGCCCTGTGATGCCCCCAAATTCGGGTCTCTTCCAACCCGACAAATGGTGCTACACGGTACTACCATTCATTCACACATTTCCTCAAATAGTCATAAGAGGACTAATATAACTCCATATATATCAAAGTAATATTACATTACCCAGGTTCTTTGTAACCCTTTCATTTGTTCTTGTCATAATATCAATATATTACAGACATTCTTCCTATACTATTACATAAGTATGCTACGGGTTCTTCTTCGCCTTGCCTTTATCCTTGCCGGATCCTTCAGTCCGCTCGATCTTAGCTGTGTTCATATGGTTCAAGCAAGAGTGAGCACGGCTAGCTCAGCAAGTACTATAATTCTAATACATAACACGCTTGAAACATAAAACTAATATATCTCCAGTAACTGAACAATAGTTACGAAGTACTATTGGTAATTCAAAATAGCACTTCATTTCCTTCAAAACATCTTTCCATCAATATTCAGTAGAATAACAATTATGGCTCAAGATTATGAGCATACATAAGTTCTTTTGAAAAGGACATCCCGACACTAAGTCCGTAAGTCCGGCATAGCTTACGAGCACTTCTGAGTGATCAACTCATAGTACTCTATGTTGATCAACACTACATTCTTTAAACGTGTATACGTTTAATTGTGGCAACCTCACGTGCCTGACGTTAAACGACAAAAACATTTGAACATGTATGGTCTTCGATTGAAAACCATACCAATATAACTCGGTATTTTACCAATCATGCTTGACAGAATCATAATATAAGTCTAGCCGGAAGAATTGGCTTAAGACTTCATCATTCTAGATTTCATGTGAAAGAGTACATGAATTACAAAGCTTGTCCAGATTGAACTGGAACAAGGGTTAGAATACTTGCCTTTGGCGTCTGCTTACTGGTTAATACACGTACACTTTAAGTCTCTATGATTCTACAATTCATAATCATATAACGTACCATATTAGATCATAATTAACCAGGTATGCTTTCTATTATACCTTACCCTTCATCTCAATGTAATTCTAACTTAGTTTCGTTATTAAGGGTTTCGGCTTTCATTACGTCATTCATATCCCGCTCATCTTTGATTGATTATAAACATGCATTAGTGTATTACAAGCACCTTACAATGTCTTAATTATGTTGCGATTACATCCCAATTCATTACTATTAATCCCTCTTTCATTCTACACTTGGAACCCTTTTTCTCTCTCTTCTTCCTTGCACTGGCGCCGCGGCGCCACTAATTGGTCTGTGACTCGCGCTGCGGCGCGAGTTAGCAGTGTGCCATCATCCGGCCTCGCGCTGCGGCGCGGCCAACAAGGCTTAGAGTCGCGCCGCGGCGCGGACTCTGGTCCTCAGAAAATTTGCAGTTTTTGAAAATTTTGCTAACTTCCCGGACGCATAACTTCTTCGTTTTAAATCCGAATTGGTCCGTTCAAAAGCCTACAGTTCACAAATTTCATAATCTATGCGTTCATGCAAGAATTTTTATCTATTTGACTTCATTTGCTAAAATTTGACCTATTAGTCCGTTTTAACGAAAACGATAAACGTTCGTGAACGTTCAACGCTCATTTCTTCGTTCTAAGTCGGAATCCGGTCATTTTCGAGTCCGCAACTCTATAATGACTACAATAACTTGTCTCCATCGAAAACCAACGTTTTCGACTTCCAATACAAAATATGACTTCTATTCCGAGAATTTCACGATTTCGACGTTAATCGTCTAATCGTGCGAAGTTTGTCAAATCAACCATATTAAGCGTTCTAAGTGGATTTTAACCAACATATAATCATTTCAAGTTTATTTACTACACCAACTTATAAACAAAGTAGGTTTTGACTTATTTCCATAAGTCATTGACTTTCTCAACTTATGAACTAGAAATCTTCATACTCATGACTTACCAATAATCTAAGTCCTTCAATCAATGTTCTCATGTTATAAACAACATACTAACATCATATGACAAGTCCTTCATGATCTTAACAACTTATTAGGGTTCAAGTTGCTTATTCAACTTATTCGGCTTAAGTTCATTCCTTATAACTTATTACATGTTATCCTCAAGCAATCCCCCTTCTCTATCAATCCTATCATAGAAAAGATATAGATAAAAGAAAATGAGTCTTACCCTTGAAGACTTCTATTTGCTTTGGAAACTATCAAAGGTTGAAGTGGCTTATAAGTGCTTTAAGTGACTTATTCTCTCTACCAAATAAGTAGCTTATATGCTTGAGAGGAAAGTGTTTGGATGATAACAAAAACAACCAACAAAATGAAATGAACTTGGTATTTATAGGCCACCAAAGCTTGGGGCAAAATGGACAATAATCAATCCCACCTCCTCATTCCACCTCCTTACTATTCACAACTTAACCTTCAAGTCTTCTTGCTAGCCACTTCTTTTACTTGTTCACCACAACACTTGGTCATCACACTTAATCCTTGCCCATCAAGACTACCCACTTCCTCACTTGGTTTGACCCATGGGTCAAGGCTTCACCTTGGGCTTGGTTAATTTGTCCAACTACTTTCCTATTGGGCTTGAGTTACAATAGATTGGACTTGTGATAATCATACACTTGGGCTTCTATCAATAAACTAGAAATCCCACCAGTCCATTACCTTAAATTCAATAACCTAACATACATATCCTACGTATAATTCTCATATGCTATCTCGTATATTAATTCGAAATATACGTTATCTCATTCTTCGTACATAATAATACAATACGTCATATTATACCTACCTTCCTTACTCCATATAATGTTTACACATTATATGATCACAACTTCCTTCTTTTAACGCTTAATAACCTAACTATCTCAAATTAGGTACGCATGCGAAATATTTCATTTTCCATACTTAGATTATTATTACATAATCGATATCATCTCGATATTATAACATTACGTATTTCTCGGAAGTTCAAAAATAATTCCCGAGCAGAAATTGATGAATAGTGTTTTTCAGAAAATTTCTCAGAAAACTTTTATTTTCGTTTTAGAAATTCAAACACTTTAATTCTCCCACGTAGATAAAATACTACGACGTTACGACGTTTCTAGGTTATAGAACGACATCCATCTTCTCAACACACAATAATAATAAATAATATTATTTTATTCATTATTAAAAGAAATTACAAAATGTTCAATTTTCTGGGGCGTTACACTCTCTCCCCCTTATAAGGATTCTGTCCCCAGAATCTCGCTATATAAAAAAAATTACACAAATAAATTCGGGTAATTCTTTTTCATCACTTCTTCTAACTCCCACGTTGCTTCTTCTGCATCGTGGTTCTTCCATATCACCTTTACTGAAACTATACTTTTGTTCCGCAGAACTTGTTCTTTCCTATCGACAATTTGAATTGGCGTTTCCTCATACGTTAAGTCCTTCTCGACATGAATAGGCTCGTATTCTATCACGTGCTTATAATCCGGCTTATAAGGACGCAATACCGAAACATGAAATACATTATGTATTCGTTCTAGGTCTGGAGGTAACGCTACCATGTAAGCTACCTCACCTACCCGTTTTAAAACCTCAAAAGGTCCTATAAATCTCGGACTTAACTTTCCTTTCTTCCCAAAACGTATCTTTCCTTTCCAGGGAGATACTTTTAGGAATACGTATGAACCCACTTCAAACTCTCGATTTTCTCTATGCAGATCTGTAAACTTTTTCTGTCTGTCTTGAGCTGCTAAGAGACGCATCTGAATCTTTTTAACAATATCCGCTGTCTGTTGCACCAATTCTGGTCCCAACATTCGGCGTTCTCCTACCTCATCCCAATACAGTGGCGTTCTGCATTTCCTACCATACAAAGCTTCGTAAGGCGGCATACCTATGCTTGCATGATAACTATTGTTATACGCAAACTCCACTAATGGTAGATGATCATCCCAACTACCCTTGAAATCCATAACGCATGCTCTTAGCATATCTTCTAATGTCTGAATTGTCCTCTCGCTTTGTCCATCCGTTTGTGGACGATATGCCGTGCTCAGCTTCAACTGCGTTCCCAACTGCTCTTGCAGAGTTCTCCAAAAGTTCGACGTGAATCGTGGATCACGATCTGACACAATCGATACTAGCACTCCATGTCTAGAGATTATTTCCTTAATATAAAGTCTAGCTAACTGGTCTAAGTTATACTTAACCCTAATTAGCAAAAAGTGAGCTGATTTCGTCAATCGGTCCACTATTACCCAAATTGCATCATACCCCTTATGAGTAGTCGGAAGTCCTACCACAAAATCCATTGTGATATTCTCCCATTTCCACTCCGGAATCTCTAATGACTGTAACAAGCCACTAGGTTGTTGATGTTCAGCCTTAACTCTCTGACAAGTTAAGCACTTACTGACGTACTCAGCAATCTCTCTCTTCATGTTTGGCCACCAGAAACTCTGTCAAAGGTCTTGATACATCTTAGTGCTACCAGGATGAATCGAAAACCTTGAACCATGAGCCTCTTGTAGAACTTGCTCCTTTAATTCCGTCTCATCCGGAACCCAAATTCTTCCGTCAAATCTCAATAATCCCTCATTATCAAGACTATATTTAGTATCTTTTTCATTGGTCAGCAGTTCCTTCATCCGGTCACACTCATCAGTTTTGAGTTGCACCTCCTTAACTCTCTCTACAATGGTTGGTTGCATCTCCATTGCAAACAACATTGGTCCTTCTTCTTCACTGGGTAGCTTCACCTCTAACTCTATCCTAGCCATCTCTGTTATTAACTCAGTTTGAGCCGTTAACAAAGACAACTTTTCCCGACCCTTTCTACTTAAGGCATCGGCAACTACATTGGCTTTTTCAGGGTGATACAGGATTTTACAGTCGTAATCCTTTATCAACTCCAGCCATCTTCTCTGCCTCATATTCAACTCCTTCTGTGTGAAGATATATTTTAGACTTTTATGGTCCGTGTATATCTCACATTTTTCTCCATAAAGATAATGTCTCCATATCTTTAGAGCAAAAACTACTGCGGCTAGTTCTAGATCATGAGTAGGGTAAACTTTCTCATAATCCTTCAACTGCCTAGATACATACGCAATGACCTTACCATGCTGCATGAGCACGCAACCAAGTCCTCTATGCGAAGCATCACTATAAACTACAAAATTTCCCGTGTCATCGGGTAATGACAACACAGGTGCCTCACTCAACCTCTTCTTTAGTTCTTGGAAACTGTTCTCACACTTGTCAGTCCAAGCGTATTTCACCGTCTTTCTCGTCAAATTAGTCAACGGAGTAGCTATCTTTGAAAAATCTTGGATAAATCTCCGATAGTAACCCGCTAACCCTAGGAAACTCCGCACCTCCGTCGGCGTTTTTGGTTGTTCCCAATTCATCACGGCTTCTACCTTCGCTGGATCCACTGAAATCCCCTCATGGTCAATGACATGACCTAAAAATTGCACCTTCTCTAACCAAAATTCACACTTTGTGAATTTCGCATACAACTTCTCCTTCCTTAATGTCTCCAACACTAATCTAAGGTGTTCAACATGATCTTCTGGCGTCTTAGAATAGACTAGAATATCATCTATAAACACCACGACGAACTTGTCCAAATATTGTTTGAACACTCTGTTCATCATATCCATGAATGCAGCTGGTGCATTTGTCAACCCAAATGACATCACTAAAAACTCGTAATGACCATAACGAATCCTGAATGCTGTCTTTGGCACGTCCTCCTTCCTAACCTTCAACTGATGATACCCCGTTCGTAAATCTATTTTAGAAAAATAATTAGCCCCTTTCAGCTGATCAAAGAGATCATCGATCCTGGGCAATGGGTATTTATTCTTTATCGTTAACTTGTTCAACTCTCTGTAGTCGATACAAAGTCTTAACGATCCGTCCTTCTTCTTGCCAAACAGTACCGGTGCTCCCCACGGTGACACACTCGGCTGAATGTACTTCTTATCCAACAGTTCTTGTAACTGCACCATCAACTCCTTCATCTCTACTGGCGCCATACGGTATGGTGCCCTGGAAACTGGTGCCGCTCCTGGCACAATGTCTATCACAAATTCTGTCTCCCTATCCGGCGGAAGACCAGGTAATTCACTCGGAAATACATCGGCGAATTCCCTCACTATAGGTATTTGTTCCATGGTTGCTACCACTCTTTCGGTATCAACAACATGGCACAGATATCCTACACATCCCTTCCTCAGTAATTTTCTAGTTTGTGTCATGGTTAGACAACACGAACGTCCCGGCGATCTATTCCCATAAAATACTACCCGAGGTTGTTCTAACGTCTTTATGTTCACACACTTCTTTTGACAATCTATTATTGCCCCATGCTTTACTAACCAATCCATTCCAAGAATTACATCGAATTCTTCTAACTTTATTGGTAATAAATCTACCGATAATTTACAACCCCGTATATCTACACAACAACTCCTATGAACATCTTCAATAGGAATTATATCTTCGTTTGCTACCTTAATATTTACAGGTATAGGTAACTTTTTGGGAAGTAGTCCTAATCGTTTAGCAAAACCGCATGCTATAAATGAACAGGTAGCACCCGAATCAAACAGTACGTACGCATTGATATCGTTGATCGGGATAATACCTGCAACGACGTCCCCTGATGCAACCGCATCCTGGACTGTCATGTTAAAGGTACGACCCATCGGCCTATCCTGCTGAGCTGGACCCCCAATAGCTAACTTACCACTATTAGTGCCCCGATTCCCGTCCGTCCCCTTCTTCGGGCAGTTCTTTGCCATGTGGTCGGTTGACCCACACACAAATCATCCATGATTCTTTTTCGGACTCGGACAATTTGGCGCAATATGCCCCTCCTCTCCGCAGTTGTAACAGACGGCCTTCCCCTTGAGACAGACTCCTAAATGAGTCTTTCCACGGGTCTTGCAGGCCTCCATTCTTCTCTTTGGGTCTCCTTGCTTCACTCCGGTATTCCTAGAGTTAATTACCTTCCTCTTTTGACCCTCGCCACTCCCACTGGCTCCCTCAATCTTGACTCTCCCGTCAACCTTCCCCTTATTCCTCTTTTCCTTGTGGTATTGGCTCAACGCCTCACTACCACCTTCGGCGATTATCGCCTTCTCTAAAACGATCCCAAAAGAAGTACTTTGGAATACGGATATACGGTTATAGAGCCAGGGTTTCAAGCCCTGCTCGAACCATCGCGCCTTCCTCACCTCGGTATCCACTTGGTGTGGAGCGAACCTAGCCAGTTCATTGAACTTGGCAGCGTATTGGGGAACCGTCATTTCCCCTTGTTTCAGCTCTAAAAACCGCATCTCCATCCTTCCCTGCATGCTCGTGGGAAAATAGTTCTCGAAGAATATCTCCTTGAATCTATCCCACGTTAAAGTCGTTATCCCGACCCTAGCCTGATTGGCTTCCCACCAAAAATTGGCCTCTCCCTTCATCATATAGGTTGCAAAGGCAACCTTCTGGGCCTCATCAACATTTGAAATTACGAATGCCTTCTCTATCTCCTTAACCCACGTTTGGGCTTTGATTGGGTCCGTAGTTCCTTTGAACTCCGGCGGACCTACGCTCTTAAAATCCTTAAAGGTAGTAGCTCGTGCTACTCCTGGATTTACGGGGATATTAGCCCCTGTTCTATTAAAGGCGGCTGTTAATAAATTAACAAACTCCTGCATCGCGTTAACCGGACCTCCCTCCGGTTGATTTACGTTCGCACCTTGATTACGTTGCACTCTTCTCGGCGGCATTTTGCCTGATACAATAAACACATTACGTTATTATTCCTTTCTTTATTAGCTATCATTAATATAAAACAATAACTCCAAACATTCATAACTCATTGCTTTCCATAAAACAATCTTTATATACATTCTTTGTAGTATAATACTACATCAGTTACATACTCAGCCTAAGCTGATTACATTACTTTCCCGCAATCACTTTCCAAAAATTGGGATTTACAAAAGACTACCCTTTACTATACAAAAAGGGTTTTACATCACTACTACTTACAAAAATATCTACAAACTACTCTAACCACCACTAAACTACATCTGCCTCAAGGCATTATTGAAATCTGCCTTGGCCAGACCGGCAATGATATCACGGCTAATAGTATGCCGCGTTTGCCCCACCTCCACCGGATATCCAGCTACCTGCTGCTGAAAATCCGTGTAAGAACTCCTATAGATATAGGACATCCTCCCTATTTTCTGCACTTTTGTCTTGAGCTCCTCCTTGAGCTCCAAGACCTCGTGCTTTAAATCCTGGACTTTGTCCTTAGCCAAAATCCTCTCGTCATGCTCCTGCTCCCACATGGACTCGACATCAGTCTTGTCCTCTATAAGCATTTGAAGCTCTGCCTTCAGCTCCTTAACCTCCTGACAGTAATGGATATTTCTATCCAACACTGACATAAACAGAGACATCATCGACCCCCCAGGAGCTATCTCTGCTGCTATAGCCACTGGGTTAAAGGAGACTGTCTCTACCTCCTCCTCTATCATCCTGTCAAATACTGACATGTAGTCAGTTTCTTCTGAGTCTTCAGACTC
The DNA here is from genome assembly GCA_020205505.1 of Panax japonicus. Taxonomy (NCBI): domain Eukaryota; kingdom Viridiplantae; phylum Streptophyta; class Magnoliopsida; order Apiales; family Araliaceae; genus Panax; species Panax japonicus. The sequence continues at coordinate 25,321,828 of CM035100.1, forward strand.
AATGATTACTACTTCTGGCTCTGCTGCTATAGGGTTCGGTACAACCTCTACTTGGTTCACCGACTCTTCACTTATGGTCTGTTCATAAACAAACATCCCGTTTACTCCTGACATCTACATAAAACAAATGAGTTGATTAGTACACGTCAGTAAAATAATAAAAATACATATCATAATCATAATGCATTTTTATAAGGTTATTTTCTTTTTGTATTTCTTTGATTCTTCCTAAGGTTATGGCTTAAGGTTTTAATTCCCCCCTTAAGTTTTATAACCTCTTGCTTTGATACCAACCTGTGACGCCCCCAAATTCGGGTCTCTTCCAACCCGACAAATGGTGCTACACGGTACTACCATTCATTCACACATTTCCTCAAATAGTCATAAGAGGACTAATATAACTCCATATATATCAAAGTAATATTACATTACCCAGGTTCTTTGTAACCCTTTCATTTGTTCTTATCATAATATCAATATATTACAGACATTCTTCCTATACTATTACATAAGTATGCTACGGGTTCTTCTTCGCCTTGCCTTTATCCTTGCCGGATCCTTCAGTCCGCTCGATCTTAGCTGTGTTCATATGGTTCAAGCAAGAGTGAGCACGGCTAGCTCAGCAAGTACTATAATTCTAATACATAACACGCTTGAAACATAGAACTAATATATCTCCAGTAACTGAACAATAGTTACGAAGTACTATTGGTAATTCAAAATAACACTTCATTTCCTTCAAAACATTTTTCCATCAATATTCAGTAGAATAACAATTATGGCTCAAGATTATGAGCATACATAAGTTCTTTTGAAAAGGACATCCCGGCACTAAGTCCGTAAGTCCGGCATAGCTTACGAGCACTTCTGAGTGATCAGCTCATAGTACTCTATGTTGATCAACACTACATTCTTTAAACGTGTATACGTTTAATTGTGGCAACCTCACGTGCCTGACGTTAAACGACAAAAACATTTGAACATGTATGGTCTTCGATTGAAAACCATACCAATATAACTCGGTATTTTACCAATCATGCTTGACAGAATCATAATATAAGTCTAGCCGGAAGAATTGGCTTAAGACTTCATCATTCTATTTCTTTTGTTTAGATAAGATTAGTAACGACTTTACCTTAGTAGTTGTTTCCTGTTAAATCTTTGTCCTCGTGGGTTCGACATCCTTGATTATCATTATATTACTTGTTGACCGCGTATACTTGCGCGTGTTTATTGGTTGCAAAATCGACCAACAAGTTTTTGACGCCGTTGCCGGGGACTTAGAATTAATTGTTTTGCAATATTAAATCTAAGTCATTACAATCTTACTTTAACCGATTTGTTTAACTCTCTCTTCAGGTAGTCTTCATTGTTTATGCCACCTCAGAAGGGGCAGAATATAATACCTCTTGATCCCGAGGTTGAAAGGACTTTCAGACGACTGCTGAGAGAAAAATCCGTGGATACACCCGAGGACATACCTGTGCCCGTCATAATGGCTGAGGAGCTTCAGAAGTCTCTGAGGGATTATGCTATGCCTCGTATTGATGATCTCCAGGCGAGCATTTTAAGGCCCGCCATTTAGGCTAATAATTTCGAGATAAAGCCGGGCACTATTCAAATGTGCACAAACATTCAGTTTGGGGGAATGCCGAATGATGACCCCAATGATCACCTGATTAATTTTGTGGAAATCTGTGACACCTTCAAATGCAACGGAGTGTCTGACGAAGCCATCAGACTCCGGCTGTTCCTATTTACATTAAGGGACAAAGCCTAGAGCTGGCTTCATTCACTGCCGACTGGCTCCATTACAACATGGGCTGACTTGGCGCAGAAATTCATGGCGAAGTTCTTTCCTCCTGCCAAAACAGCTAGGCTCAGGCACGATATCACGTCCTTTGTGCAATTTGAATCCGAATCCTTATACGACTCATGGGAGCGATTTAAGGATCTCCTGAGAAAATGCCCGCACCATGGTCTGCCGGAGTGGCTTCCCATCCAGACCTTTTACAATGGATTATCCGGATCTACTCGTTCGAGTATTGATGCCGCATCTGGAGGGGCATTCATGTCCAAACATCACACAGCGGGGTATGAGCTGGTGGAGATAATGGCGGCCAACAATTACCAGTGGCCTAATGATAGGCAAGCTCCGAGAAGAGCAACGGGGGTTTATGAAGTGGACTCGTTCACATCGTTACAGCTCAGGTAGCAACGCTAACAAAAAGGCTTGACACCTTGGGACCTTCGGCAGTTCAAAATGTGCAGAGTGTCATGGTGTAGTGTGAATTATGTCAAGGAAGCCACCCGACCGATCTGTGTGCTATAAGCCCTGAATCTGTGCAATTTGTTTCCAACTACGGGCGGCAATAAAACTAAAATCTTCCCACTCATTACCATCCGGGGTTGAGAAATCATCCAAACTTTTCATGGGGCAATAACAACAACAACAGTAACAGCAATAACCCCAACCAACCACAACCTCCTTCTACCAGGCAGAGTTATGCCAACCCTCCTGGATTCCAACCTACGACTCAGTTCAACCCACAACCTCAGAGCAATCAGAATCAGTTTCACCATCCTCCCCTTCAACAGGAGAGAAAACCAAGTTTAGAAGATCTGCTTTCTAGGTACATAGCCCAGAACGAAACCAGAAGTAACAATCAAGAGGCCTCAATTAGGAATCTTGAAGTACAAATGGGTCAGTTGGCTACTGCATTAAACAGTCGACCACAAGGCGCATTGCCTAGTGACACTGATGTCAACCCTAAACGGTAAGGCAAGGAACAGTGTAAAGAAGTAACCCTCAGAAGTGGGAGAACCACTCAAGTACAAAGTGGTGAGGAAATTCCTGTGGAAGGCAATGGGGCGACTGAAGAGGCAACTCCTGTAACGGAGATTTATGAGACAAGTGGGGGTGACGCAAGTGGTCAAGACAGACCCCCAACACCATCTCCTCCAATGACTGCGATACATCGGCCTCACCCTCAATTACCCTTCCCCCAGCGGATGCAAAAGAAGAAACTAGATAAGCAATTTTCCAAATTCTTAGAGGTGTTCAAAAGACTGCACATAAACATTCCATTTGTAGAGGCGTTAGAAGGAATGCCCAGTTAAATAAAGTTCATGAAGGACATTTTGTCCAAGAAGCAGAAATTGGGAGACTATGAGACGGTGGTTTTAACAGAAGAATGTAGTGCCATCCTCCAAAACAAACTTCCACCTAAGCTCAAAGATCCGGGAAGTTTTACAATCCCGTGCACAATTGGGGACCAATTCATTGGAAAGGCTCTGTGTGACCTAGGGGCCAGCATAAACTTGATGCCCCTTTCCATTTACAAAAAGTTGGGTCTTAATGAAGCCAAGCCGACTAACATCACCCTGCAATTGGCTGACAGATCTTTAACTTATCCGAAGGGAATTGTGGAGGATGTGCTAGTGAAGGTGGACAAGTTCATATTTCCGGCGAATTTCATAGTTCTTGATTTTGAGGAAGATAGGGAAGTCCCGATAATATTGGGAAGGCCATTTTTGGCAACTAGAAGGACCCTGATCGACGTCCAAAAAGGGGAGCTAACAATGAGAGTTCAAGACCAAGAGGTGACATTCAATATTTTTCGAGCTATGAAATATCCTAACACCCCTGAGGATTGCTTCCAGGTCACTACGATTGCTGATTCAGTGAATGGGGTATTCTCAGAAACTTGCATTAAAGATTCTCTAGAAGCTACAATAATAGGGGCGAGTACTACGGAAGAGCCATCGCATATTGAATGTGCTATGTGGCTCGATGATCCTCAAAAATAAAGGCATTCGCACCGACAATTCGAGTCTCTTAAAGATGATGAGGCATCAACTTCCAAGGGTTTGCCGTCAATCATTGAGCCTCCAGTTCTTGAGCTAAAATCGTTGCCTAACCATCTAAGGTATGCATTTTTGGGAATTTCTCTTTCATTACCTGTGATAATTTCTACTTCTCTAACCAATTGTAAGGAAGAGAAGTTGCTCCTTGTGCTAAAGAAGTACAAAACAGCCTTGGGATGGTCGATTGCTGACATAAAAGGGGTCAGCCCAACTCTTTGCATGCACAAGATCCTATTGGAGGAAGGCTCAAAACCTTCTATAGAGCACCAGAGGCGGCTAAATCCGATAATGAAGGAGGTCGTCAGAAAAGAAATCATTAAATTGCTTGATGCGGGCATTATCTACCCCATCTCCGATAGTCCGTGGGTTAGTCCGATCCAGTGTGTGCCCAAGAAAGGAGGAATGACAGTTGTGCCCAACGAGAATAATGAACTGATTCCCACCAGGACGGTGACTGGGTGGAGAGTGTGCATGGATTACAGGAAACTGAACAAATTAACCTGTAAGGATCACTTTCCTCTTCCTTTCATTGATCAAATGCTCGATCGGTTGGCGGGGCATGAATACTACTGTTTACTGGATGGGTACTCGGGGTACAATCAGATTTCTATTGCCCCGAAAGATCAGGAGAAGACGACATTCACATGTTCATATGGGACTTTTGCCTTTCGGAAAATGTATTTCGGGCTGTGCAATGCCCCCGCTACTTTTCAGCGGTGTATGATGTCAGTCTTCTCTGACATGGTTAAAAAGACCCTGGAGGTCTTCATGGACGACTTCTCTGTGTTTGGGAGCTCGTTTAATAACTGCCTAACAAATCTGACTGCAGTTCTCCATCGATGCGTTGAAACCAACCTAGTGCTAAATTGGGAAAAGTGTCACTTCATGATTGAAGAGGGCATTATTCTGGGTCATCGGATTTCTGCTGGAGGTATTGAAGTTGATAAGGCCAAGATAGATGTTATCAACAACCTTCCCCCGCTCACCTCAGTAAAAGGGGTAAGGAGTTTTCTCGGGCACGCCGGATTTTACAGAAGGTTCATCCAGGACTTTTCGCGCATTACCAAATCGTTGTGCACCCTGCTGGAAAAAGATTAGCCCTTCCACTTTGACGCCGCCTGCTTGAGCTCTTTTGAATCCTTAAAGACAAGACTTGTCACAACACCTATTGTGGTAGCTCCTGACTGAACCTACCATGCAAGTGATTTTGCTATAGGGGCAGTTTTAGGCCAGAGAAGGGAGAAGGTTTTCCACACTATCTACTATGCAAGCAAGACACTGACGGACGCTCAGTTAAATTATACAACCACTGAGAAGGAGCTGCTGGCAGTAGTGTTTGCTTTTGATAAGTTCCGTTCATACCTCATCGGGACGAAGGTGATCGTATACACCGATCACTCGGCGATCAAGTATTTGATTGAAAAGAAGGACGCTAAGCCGAGATTGATACGGTGGGTTCTGCTCCTACAAGAATTTGACTTAGAAATCAGAGACAAGAAAGGAACTGAGAATCAAGTTGCCGACCATTTAAGTAGATTGGAAAACACTACATCGTCGAGTGAAGCCGACAAGGCTATAAATGATTTTTTTTTCCAGATGAACAGCTCTTTTTGGTACATGGCAAAGCCTCGTGGTATGCGGACTTCGCAAATTACGTCGCTTGCCAAGTTATCCCTCAAGGCCTGAGTTTCCAACAAAGGAAGAAATTCCTTAAAGATACCAAGCAATATTTTTGGGATGAGCCCTTCCTATTCAAACAGTGTTTGGATCAGATCTTGCGTAGATGTTTGCCTGAAGAAGAAATTTAAGGCGTGTTGCATCATTGCCATTCGTCTAATTATGGAGGTCATTTCGGAGGCCAGCGAACTGCCGCTAAAGTGCTACAGTCAGGATTTTATTGGCCCACCCTTTTTAAAGATGCTCACGCGTATGTGCTGCATTGTGATAGATGCCAACGGGTGGGCACTATTTCAAGGCGGCATGAACTACCGCTGCAGAATATTTTGGAAGTAGAGTTGTTTGATGTCTGGGGCATTGATTTTATGGGACCATTCCCATCCTCGTTCAACAATCTCTACATCCTTGTGGCAGTGGACTATGTCTTAAAGTGGGTGGAATCAGTTGCCTTGCCGACAAATGATGCTAAGGTGGTGCTTCAGTTCCTCAAAAAGAATATTTTCACCCGTTTTGGCACACCTCGGGCCATAATTAGCGATGAAGGGTCGCACTTTTGCAATAAGTATTTTGAAGCACTTCTAGCCAAGTATGGGGTAACTCATAAAATAGCCACTGCTTATCACCCTCAGACCAGCGGCCAAGTTGAAATTTTGAACCGAGAGGTGAAACGAATCCTAGAAAAGATCGTTAACCCAACCTGTAAGGATTGGTCGAAGAAGCTTGATGATGCATTATGGGCCTACCGCACAGCTTATAAAATGCCCATCGGAATGTCTCCTTACCGGCTAGTTTATGAAAAAGGTTGTCATCTCCCGGTCGAATTGGAGCACAACGCTTACTGGGCGATTCAAAAGCTTAACTTTGATCTTGAGGCAGCCGACGAAAAGCGGCTGTTACAACTGAATGAAGCAGATGAATTTTGTCTGCAGGCATATGAAAACGCCAAATTGTACAAGGAAAAGACCAAGAAGTGGCATGACAAGAAGATCCTTGAGAGGCATTTTGAACCGGGCCAACAAGTTCTTGTGTTTAACTCCCAGCTAAAATTGTTTCCTGAGAAGTTAAAGTCCCGATGGTCGGTCCCCTTCACTGTAGCCAAGGTTTATCCGCATGGAGAAATAGAGCTTAAGGATCTAAATTCCGACTCCACATTCAAGGTGAATGGGCAACGTTTAAAGAACTACTGGGGCGACGAGGTTGACCGTCAAAATACCTCCATTACACTTGGAGACCCGGTCTAAGTCAGGGTGAATAGTCAAGCCGACGACTATAAAATAAGCGCTTGGTGGGGAGGCACCCCCATCTGGGTATAAATTTTATATGTTTCTTCAGTTATTCCAAGTTTACTTAGTGATTGTTCAATTTATTTCATAGCTTAGCTGATAGATTTTATGTTTTGTGTCTCTCATTTTCAGGCAACATGTTTTGTATGATAATCTGCATATTATAATATTGTTTACTGTGTTTTTAACAGTGTATGTTTGCTTGTGTAGTGTAGTTGTTGTACTTGTTTTGGTATGTGCAGATAACAGATAAAAAAGCTCAGAGTTCAGCACTCGCGCCGCGGTGCCAGAGTATATACTGTCTTTCGCGCCGCTGCGCCACCGCCATATGCTGCCCACTGCTAACTCGCGCCGCAGCGCCATCCAACAAAGAGGACCTCGCGCCGCGGCGCCACAAGAAGTACCTAGCTACTGCTAACTCGCGCCGTAGCACTATCCAATAAAGAGGACCTCGCGCCGCGGCGCCACAAGAAGTACTCAGCTACTGCTAACTCTTGCCGCAGTGCCGAGCAATGGGCAAACACTCGCGCTGCGGCGCCATTAGCGAATTTTTAATTCCTAGTTGCATTTTTAAGCAAGCAGTTCGGCCAATCCTCCCATTTCTCTCAACAATCTCAGCCCTCTCTCTCTTGGCAACCTACACGCATACGACCCATCAGCCGTATCACTACAAAAACAAAAAAAAAATCCTAGCATCCATCGATCGTGTCTCTGCTCATCCTATAAAATCAGATTTGAGCATCAATTTCTTATCAAAGGCATCCCCACTCAAGTGCTAGGGTTTAATTCCAAAGGTATTTTTGAGGGTTTTCATTCGCTCAGAGATTTTGTTGGTTTAATTTCTTTTCTGTGTTCTTCTTCTTGTGTGATTTGGGGTGATTTCCACTAACGAAAATCGGGTTAGAGCAATTTCAATTAAAGGGCTGTCCAAGTGTTGTTTGGATATCGCACGCAAGGTGTTTGACAAATTGCCTGAGCCATAAGAGTAGGCCAATTGGGGCTGTCTTGGCTTAAAATTCACTGGGTTTGCGTTGGGGTTGAGATTGGCAGTGCTTCAAGGGTCGTTACGATAGAGTTTAAATCAAACCTACTGATACCATGGCACCAAAAAGGCAGCGTCTTAGTGTCGGTGGATCTTCATCATCTGCCGCGGCACCACTACAGGCTTGGGACCCCGCCAAGTTTGTTAGTGAGGAAACTTGGAAGCGGTAGAGAGATTCCTTTGGCAAGCACAATTTGCTTCCTGAACGGGGGTTGCGGCCCGATAGAAAAGACGGGGAACTCATGAATATGATTATCGAGCGAAAGTGGGTAAACTTCACCAAACCGCCCGTATCAGCTGTTGTGCCTGTGGTTCGGGAATTCTATACAAACGCCAGTCCTGATGGTCCTGCTGTGGTTATAGTCAGGGGTCGGCTGGTGTCATTTGACAATCAAACCATCAATGCACTGTTCGAGACACCCGACTACGCGGGAAATGATTATATGCAACAGAGAATCCGCAGTTATGACCAGGAGGATATTATCAGAAGGCTCTGCAAGCCCGGAACGGCCTGGAAGAAAAATGATTATACAGGTGAAAAGACCAGCTTCCCGGCTGCTGCGCTCAGTCGCTATGGGAAGGCGTGGTACAACTTCATTTGTGCCTCCATGCTCCCGACCCGTCACCTTAGCGATGTGACTAAAGACAGGGCGATTATGCTATTCGCCATTGTCACGGGCTTGAACGTGGATATAGGAGTTCTCATCCACAACTCGATCATTAAGGCAATCAAGAGTACAGTTGTTTTGGGACTTCCCCATCCATCAGTGGTCACGACATTGTGCAAGCAGGCAGGGGTACAGTGGGGACTAGATGAGACAGCTTCGCCGCCCATGACTATCATTGACCATCTGACGATCAAACGCTTCACTTTTTGGGACGGGGCAGAGTCTCATTTAAGGGGCGAAGGGTACGAACCGCCTACAGCACCTCCTCCTTCAGTCGAACCAGAGCCTTCTCAAGCACCTGAGGCAGGACCAGCTAGTCAGGGTCTTTTGGCAGACATCATGGCATCCCTCACCCTGCTGCATCAGAAACAGGACGCCGAGGAACAGAGGCAGCGGAGGCATATCGCAGCTGTGGCTCAAAGGCAGGAGATAACGATGCAGTACCAGGCTGAGCTAGTGACCATTATGCAAGGGATCTACACTAATTATTGTGGCAAGGGCATTGAGTTCACGCCTTACCAGTTTCCCGATTCTCCCATCTTTCCACCATACCCTCCACCATCACCGCCCACCGAAGCTGACGGTGCTGATGAAGATGAAACTGAGACTGCTGCGGAGTGAGCGATCTCCAGGGAAGCCCTCTTGTGTATAAAACTGCGTTATGTTTTAGCAATGAGGGCATTGCTCACCTAAAGTTTGGGGGTGTTTTTTTTATTGTTATCTGTTTATCTTAGTGCTGCCATGTTAGGACTACTATCTGACTTTATTTCTTTATTATGTTTGTATTTATCAGTTTTTTTTGGTGCAGTCTTTTGAACTGCGGGATTTGGTTGATTATCTTTATCATTATGGATGCCATGAACTGCTTTTGGTTTTATTTTTATTTTATTAGCATGATTGTGGTTTCTAGCCATCTTTTTGGGGCTTATACAGATTCAGATGCTTGTGCCATGTAAATGGCCTTTTCACCCTATTTTGAGCTGCTATTTAGTAAGGGTGTTATATTTATCATTGCAAATTTTTTTGATTGTGGCTATGTGTAGCGCCAAATGAGTATATCTCTCGTAGAGTTGTGTCAAGCATGCCTTGTACTAGGGGTTTATGAGTTGATAAGTTTAGACTGTTATTGATCCGTCCTTCTAGCAAGCTCTGACCAACTGTGTTAACTAGTTATTTTTCGAATTTAGTTTGTGTGTTTATTGTGTTGACAAGTTGTTCACTCTTATAAACTTTCATTTGTGCAAGGTAATAAAAGACTTAGGTGTTTATGCAGTTTTGGATCTTGGATTCTAGTTTGAAAAAAAATAAATAAAAAAATAGAAGTGTTTATATCGAAAGTTGTGCGGTGGGTCGAGATGGAGCGTAAAACGCACTCGCCCATAAACGCAGAGCCGATATCGAGATGGAGAATAAAATGCACTCGCTGATAAATCTTCATTCTTGTTGTGAAGTCTCAGTTGGCTTATGTTGATTACGTGGCCTTTACTGCTCGAGTTATTAGATTCTTAGGGGTGTTTTACACCTAGTGCCCTAAAGTCGTCTGGTTTGGGAGTCACTGATCAAAAGCTCATTCATGGGTAGTTCTGAATAGCCTAAGGTAATTAAGTACTGTCCGAGTCTGATTTTACTGTCGGTATGCTAGAACCTTTTGATCTTTTCCTGCATTTGCGTCTTATTCTTAATGCTTATTGAATGTTTAAGTTGCGGAGTGTGCTTGGTTTTAACAATCGACTGTTCGAACTTATTTGAGCTATGATTAGTCAGGATGGTTGATCTTCACACACGTACATAGATTGGATCGATTACAGTCTTATGCTTGAAATAGAATGAACCCTTACTCATTCCCGTGTTTGACTTATTCTTTTGGGGGTAGTTTATATAGATAATCGTAACTACGATGCTAGTATATATTTTTATTTTCCTTTCACATTCTTAGTGTCTACTGTTATTATTGTGTTAGATAGTTTGCTCGAGGACAAGCAAAGACTTAAGTTTGGGGTTATTTGATGAGTGGGATTTAAACCCGCGAATCAGATACTTTCTGCCTTAAATACTTTCCTGGATTCATAGTTTTTTTATATAGTTTTATAGGAATATAGTGTTTTTGTGTTTAATCGTTGCATTGCAGAGCTTCGCAATGTTTTTGCTGCTTTAAAGGGGCAAAACGGTCATTTTGCGCATGCCTGCGCCGCGACACCAATGCCAAGTTCATTGGCCGCGCCGCAATGCCACCATCTGACCCATGCTGACGATAGCCGCGCCGCAGTGCCACTCATCCTCCTCAGACTCGCGCTGCAGCGCAAGCTCCGTGTCCCAATTGCTAATGCGGTGCCGCAGCGCCACTCAAGGCTTAGTGGCCCGTGCCGCGGTGCCACCTCCGGTTCCCAGACAGACAGGAACTTTGTTTGACCTAGCAAAAGGGGATATATGATGCAAAAAGAGGGGGGGGGGGGGGGGCGGCTGAGGGAGAATAATAGAGAAGATTGAAGATAGCAAACAAAAAAAATGGAGGAAGAAGCTTGAAAGAAAAGATAGATCTATTGCTCTCCACATTTTCAGATTGTGCACGTGAAGAGATTACTTGGCAGAAGATTACTTCTTTCTATAGGGGTTTTTCTTATTTCAAATCTTCTATTTATCGTATTTGTCTGAAATGGATAGTGTATTAGAATTTTGTGTTAGTCCCATAGTTATGAACTAACTCCATTGTTAGGATTGCAATGTAACCTTTTGAATAGCTTAATCGACTTTCTCTCTCGTTTTATATAATGAAGCATTTTGGAATGGGTTGTTGTATTTTGCTTATATTGTCTGATTTCTTGATAAAGAAATAGGTACTGATAGTAGTGGAAATTGATAAATGGATATTACTGTCTTCCTTTAAATACAACGACACCTGTTTTGTCCTTGACATTTAAATATGGGCTTATTGTGCTAGTAGGATAGACATATCCTTACTTGCCTTGTGTGACCTTGGAGTTGAGCTTAAAGACCTTGGTCTAATTAGAATCACCAATAGACATATTGTGTTCTAGTTTGTCAAGGATGTGCATTTGACCTTCGACAGAAGCTTATGCTTATATTATTCTCGGTTGGCCATTCCTTGATTTGTTTATATTACGGAGAGTTAGAAGATTAGGCGAAGCATTAGGGGAGTTATAATCCTATCTTCTTTTCTTAGAGCAGCTACTTCTCGCAATTTGATTGTCCTATAGAAATTGTTTAACCAACCATCTATTTCTTTTGTTTAGATAAGATTAGTAACGACTTTACCTTAGTAGTTGTTTCTTGTTAAATCTTTGTCCTCGTGGGTTCGACATCCTTGATTATCATTATATTACTTGTTGACCGCGTATACTTGCGTGTGTTTATTGGTTGCGAAATCGACCAACAGAAACAATTGAAGAAAGAAGTGAATCAACGAAATTACTTAACTTCTTCAACATACTAGAGTATATAAGCTGCCCTTTCTTCTTTGATGACCCTTCAAACAAGAAGATGCACAACATTCAACAGATGGAACAATAATGAAAATAAATCACAATTCTTTCTGATATGAACACTGAAGACATATAAATTATATAAACATATGCAAGAAAATGGGTTTAAGAAAGAATTTAAACCTTTTTGTTTTCAGCAGCTGCAGCCTGTGCATTAGCTAGTAATTGGGCACAAAAACTCCTGAAAAAGAACAGAAATAGAAAATTAATAAAGATCATTCAAGAAGTATACTAAATATTGTATGATTTTAATGGGGGAGATATAAGAGAGAAGAGAAGAAGAGAAAGAGAGAGAGAGAGGGGACCATGTGACAGGGCGAGAGACTTGAGGTAGTGGCTTGCCATTGATCCCACGAACAATAGCAAGATTTCCAATATCACCAAGTGCTCGGCGATTTCTCCCTTCAGCAACCATAACTTTCTGCTGAACTCCTCCAACGGCTGCCTCTACTGTGAATTAACAATTCAATTTTGATAAACAGTAGTGAGATTTATGACTTCAATTTAAGAACATAACCGAATAAAAATATAACCAGACAAGTTTGAAACCTCACTAAAAAATTAATTAAAGATTACATATTGAATAAAAGATGGAATACAATAATCAAACCCAAGAAGTTAAATTCTTCGATAAATCAGATATAAAGCAAAATCAGTAGACAAGGAAAATTCAAACAACTCTCTTTCGATCTTTTCATATCAAAGATTAAGTATCAATGTAGTATAACCCATTTAATAAATTTACAAATCATAACCAAGAAATTAAATTTTTCGGTGGATATAAATAACAATGTGCACAGAGAAGGGAATATTTAAACGACCCACTCTCTTTTGATATCAAAAATGAAGCATCAATACAAGTAAAACAAAATCCAAGGACGATTCATATAGATGAAGATTCAAAAGGACTCAAAAACCAAGATTAGAATCATTTAAAAAAATCACTAACCCGATAATAGAAAGACAAGAAAAAGAATAAATATAAAGAACCCAGAACGCAAAATAAACCAACAGGCCAGATTTGATACCTCTATTTTGTTGAACAACGGGTCTTGAAGCCATTACAGAACCTTCAATTAAAATTTTATTGTGAAATGTTGATGAGGAATTTTGATTCCTTCCTAGAATGTATTAAATACATATGATTTGCACACACACACAAAACGAATAACCAAGAGCCGATATTTAAACATACAAAAAATTGCGAGCCCTAGCCGATATTTAAACATATCACCGTTGTTGCAAACATCTTCTTCTACTTCCCGTCTGAGTTTCTGGGTTTGTCAGTGGAGCCCTAGCCGTGAGAAGCTTTTCGATTTCAGTGCCCTAGATGAGCAATGCTAGCTTTGACTGAGATTTGCGAGGAAGATTTGGCTACGAAATTTGGTGATGAAGAAAGGGAAGAAGAAATTTGGCGATGAAGAAAGGGCAAGATCTTAGATCTAGAGATGAAAAAAAGGAAGATGAAATTTGGTGAGAAAGAAAGGGCAAGATTTTGGAGACGAGAAAAATGGGAGATGGGAGAGAGAACGTAGACCAAAAATTGGCTTTACACCAAAAAATGGACTTTACACCAAATAAATTACTCAAAAACATACCCTATACCTACGGCCAAGCGGTGGTCCTCGCTATTGGGATGCTCTTCAGCTGTTTTAGCTAGGGTCGAGGCGAGACCGTCGGTATATAACTCTATAGCTACGTTTCCGCACTGACCATCGGTATAGCTCGTCGTTGTAGCCTGAAATTCTTGTAGTGACCATCACCACACGAGTTAGAGGAGTTGAAATAAAGCTAGGGGAAGAAGACGTCAATCTGGACCTAGATTTCAAGAATGTGGGGCATCCATTTCTAAATAGCATAAGATTTCAAGAGGGACTGAAGATGATGCATCACAAGAAGAACCCCTCTGTGAAAGGTCACAAAAAGAAGGAGTTCCCTCAGAGTTATGAATTTTTGGCTGACATTATTGGGAAATGCATCTGCTGCAAGAGCTCAGGTCATGAATCAGTAAATGAGGCTCAGCTTAAGCTCATGACAGCTATAGTATATGGAACTCAACTCAACTCAACTATGGGGTTGTATTGCTCGAATGGATCGGCAAGTGGATCATAAGCTCGAAGAAATCAAAGAGAACCCCAAAGATGTTGTATGGGAGGTTCATTAGCATCATTCTACAATCTGCATTGGGTGACAAAATTGGGGATAATGAAGGAGAATCCATCAACCCCTACCGAAGAATGACACATCAGTTGTTCAAAAACTGGGAAAGGAACCCTGCTGAGTTCGTTTGAATGATGACAGAGTTAAGTGGGAGATCTGAGGAACAAAAGAAAGCAGGCTTTCAAGGCGGAATGTCTGTTGTTAGAGAAGTTGAAGAAGAAGGAGAAGCAAACAAGGGAGAACCCTCTACCATTGCCAGAAAAAGCAAGGGCAAAAGGAAGCTGAGAGCATGACAAGTTGAAGAGCCTCAAGGATCAACAACTAACATTCCTGCAGAGTCCTCTGACATAGAGACTCTAAGGAGGCTAAGGAAGATGCAACAACAAGAAGAAACTGAATAAGATCAAGCCACCATTTCACAAATCGTAAAGAAGAAGAAGACTAGTCATAAGTACAAAAGACCAACAGTGTCTTCGACCATAGAGACTCTGTTGTTCTCTGAAAATAGGCCAAGTGTGGCAGAAATGGAGGAAGCTGCTTCAAGGAAAGTGGCTGATCAACGATGCAAAACAAAGACATAAGAGAGTCCAGAAGTGGTGACTAAAACCAGCAAAGCAAAGAGAAGGCTGGTCAAGAAGTATATTCTTGAGAATGAGAAAGTACTGAAGAAGGAAGCCAATAGCATGGCTGCAAAAGTAGAACTGCCCCAAGAAACCGAAGAGGAAAATGCTCCAGCTGAGGGGTAGAACTCTAAAATTCTCATGATTAAGTATACACCAGCTGAGGGGGAGAAGCCTACTGATGAAGAAGAGGTTCTAGCTGAAAGGGACTTTCTGAACATAGAAGAAGATGAACCAGCTGAGGGGGAGTTTCTAAACCTCCAAGAAGATGATTATATTGAGGGGGAGCCTCACAATATCCCAATAGCTGAAGAAGAGGTCCTTGTTCAAGATGAAGATGAACCAATGCCGAACATTCCATAGGCCATTGAGATAATGGAATCCTCAAATGGAGATAGTGAAGAGGAAGAAGATGATGATGGCCTACAAATCATTTATGAGGGCAAGGATGGATATAGAAGCTATCTTTACAATTAGATATTCTCTTACCTACCCATGATGATATACCATCGAGCTCAAATTCTGAAATCATGAGACCACATGTTCTGGAGCTTCAAGGAATATCCAGCAATCACAGTTCTGTCTCACGGATTTCCAGGGGAAGTCATCTTCGCCAAAAAGCTAATTACAGACCATTCCTCATCAAATGACAAACCTGAGGTATTGACTATCCCAACAAGCTTTAGAGTTAATCACCTGCCATCATCTTCGTTTAACTAATTCTATGAATTTCTTAAATGGCTGGAAGTGATTCTTAACCCATTAAATCAGTTTCAAGTTGCAGAATCCCAAATTCTGTAACTAAAGAACCAGAAGAAATCAACCTTACCCTGCTCCCTCAAATAACCAACTCTACGATTCCAGACTCAAGCCAAATCGTAGAGTCAAACATTGAAATCGTAAAGTCACCAATCCCAAATATCTAAACCCAAGCTCCTCCAACTGATATACCATCTTCCTCATCGCATGAATATTTCAGTCTTGATCTTGCTTTGTACAACTTGCAAGCTCAATCTCCACCAAGAACCCCTCAAATGAACAATCCTCAATCAACCGATACTTTCCCCAGCCTGCCCACCAATGATGATCTGAAAGAAACTTCTGAGCAAATGATCAAGTCCATCGAAGTAAGCCTAGAATCTCACTCTAACCTTCTGAACATCCGACTGAATCAAATGATACAAGCTGCAAAAAAATTCCCTAGTACAATGAATACTGATCTCACTATGAAGCTAAGGGAAATTATCAAAGAAAGTCTGAAGAGTATATCAGACAGAGATGAGATCCATTTCGTGGTTGCTACCAAACAAAGAGAGGCTATGCTTGAGATACAGAAAAACCAAGATCGTCAACATCAAATTATGCTGGATAATATTCTCAACCTGAAAGCTTCTGTTTATGACTTCCAGAAATCTTATGCCAATCAGGAGAAGCATAATGATACGATTCTTACAGTCCTCCAAAACAAAGAAGCTAGAGCTGAAAAATAGATCAAGGAGAATAAGGAGGACATTGCTCAAACTCAAAGCCAACTCAACGAGCTTGTCCAAGGAGTAAATAGGCTGTCTGCCGATATTCGAACCCTTGATGCTGACATAAAGGGGGAGAATAAGAAAGGGAAAGGAGATCAAGGAAGCCAAGGCAGAGGCAGAGGAGGTCATGAAATTCAAGAAAGGGGAAGCCCTCCTGCAAGACCATCACATCATCAGACTCAACGATCTGGTCAGTAGACAATTGTATCAGCTATTCCTCTGAGTCATTAGGAGCCAACTCCTAGCTCGTAAGACGTGACTATTGTACGCATCCGAATGCCAACTGGAGATCCTGAATTCATGCACAAACATGAATATAACATGAGCTGGAAGAGTTAGCAAGAAATGAGGAAGCTCAAAGGAAGAGGAGGGTTGAGGAGTATGCAAATCCACCTCCACACAAGAGACCAAGAAAACAGAGATAAGTTAAGAGTTTAATGTTTTATTGATTAAATGCTATATTGTAATATCTTCTGATCATCAATAAATTCATACTTATTCTCTAGAAATTTCAGCTGCTCATTGAAATACTAAGTCATATTTAAATTCCTGCAACTGCATCTAGTCACTAAAAATCATGACAACAAATCTCCTTGGTTATGTCAACATCAAATAGGGGGAGATTGTTGGGAGAATGCATATTATGATTTGATGTTTTAATGCATGTGTTCATGATTATTTGTAAGGTCCTTTAAAGAATATATGTACAAGGACTTAGTGATAGATCAAAATTGTTAGGTTGATCTAAGCTTTCAACGTGTATCATTCTATTCTAGAATGTATAGATAGAAAGATCAAAACTGTTAGGTTGATCTTGAGATGTAATAGATTAGTCTTGAAGAAATCGTAGTGCATCAATCTGATCAACATTGCAGAAGTCAAGGTAGAAAACGTAGAGCCTGAAGATCGTAGTGTGCCTGCCTTGAAAGGAGACTCTTCAAAAATCGTAGAGTGGTTCCAACGTTCACCAAGCTAACTCTACGATCGTAGTGTGCTGAAGGAAATGTGAAGTTTATAAGTTAACGATCGTAGTGTGCTCTCGGGAACGTAGAGTCAACAACACGAGCAAGAGAAGATTGTAGTGCATGAAAGTTTAAGATAAATCGTAGTGTTCTCGACTGATAGCATCGTAGTATGCAAGTCAAAGCCACTACGATCTTAACCGTAGAACATCACGATCCAATCGTAGAACATCATCTGTCTCATGTCAGAAAATGTCAAGCCTCATGAGTTATTAATTCAATATACGAGGAATGGATCCCAGATGCTGCAGTGCTCATCAGTTCCAGAATATATGAAATATCCTTAGTATGCAACAAAGAAGCGTATTGAAGAAACTAAGGATAGTACTATGGATAAGAGGGACAAAACACATTTTTAAGTGGTAGGTGAGAAAGCAGCCTGCAGTGTCAGTGAGCCAGAATGCAGAATTTAGAGATGTGCAAAAATGTCTCCATCGTAGTACAGAAAGTTCAGGAGCATTTAATGCCACAACGGATGGATCCAACGGATAGTTTTCAACATCATATATATACATATCAGACAGATGAGAGAGAAAAATAAGCAAGCAATCAAACATTCAACGTGAAGAATTCTCTAAGGCTCAACTCTACAATCTGAGATATTGAAAAGCTTGCTCAGCTACTCAGTTCTTAACGAACCAGTGCTTACACAGCAAACTGAGTAGCAACCTTCAGAACGCAACAACAACAACCATCAATCAACTGAAGAAGAGTACCAAGTCTGCTGGACTTGAAGAGTTAGTAGTGAACTGTAAGAAAGCCAAGTCTGCTGGACTTGAAGAGCTCAAGAGTGAACTAGTGAAGTTCCTAGACTGCTGGTCTAGAAGGAA
Source organism: Panax japonicus (assembly GCA_020205505.1). Lineage (NCBI taxonomy): Eukaryota > Viridiplantae > Streptophyta > Magnoliopsida > Apiales > Araliaceae > Panax > Panax japonicus. The sequence continues at coordinate 25,340,029 of CM035100.1, forward strand.
TCTGTGTGATTTAGAAGATTGTAAAAGATATCCTTAGTGGATATCCTACTCGTTGTGTAGAAGAGTGGACTAGGAGCTTTGAGTGCTCTGAACCACTTAAAAACAACTGTGTCATCTATATCTGCTATAACTGCTATATCTGCTATAACTGCTATATCTGTTATAACTGCCTTACTCGCTCATAACTCCATTGCTTGGTTAAGAAGATTAAAAAAAATACTAATTCTGCTAAGTTTTAATCACTATCTAAGAACAAGTTTAAAATAGAAAAGATTTTCAAATATCTATTCAACCCCCCTTCTAGATAACTTGTGCCTACTAGGAACTAACAGAAGGTATTCTTCGAGAACTACTTCCCTACTAGCATGCAAGGGAGGATGGAGATTAAGTTCCTTGAACTTAAACAGGGGGACATGACTATTCCCCAATATGAGGCCAAATTCAATGAAATGGCAAGGTTTGCTCCACACCAAGTGGACATGGAGGAAAGGAAGGCTCGTAGGTTTGAGCAGGGACTAAAACCCTGGCTCTATAGTAGGATATCAGTTTTTTAGAGTGCTTCCTACGGGACCATTCTGGAAAAGGCGATAATAGCGGAGGGTGGTAGTGAGGCATTGACCCAATACCACAAGGATAGAACGAATAAGAGTAAGGGAGATGGAGGAAATAAGGCAGAGATTGCCAGTGGTAGTGGCAATATGCCTAAGAGAAAGAATTTTAACCCTGGGAATACTGGGGTGAAACAAAAGGGATTCTAAACGTAGGATGGAGGCATGCAAGACATGCGGTAAGACTCATATGTGAGTCTGCCTGAAAGAGAAAACAGGTTGTTATAACTGTGGACAAGAGGGTTACATATCTCCCAACTGTCCTAATCCTAAGAAAAGTTGGGGATGTTTTGTTTGTGGGTCGGTGGACCACATGGCAAGAAATTGCCCGAAGAAAGGGGCGAAGGGTAGTAAGGGTTCTGGTAGTGGTAATTTTGCCATTACTGGACCAACACCATCATTGGTTAGACCCTCAGCCTGAACGATTAATATGACCGTCCAAGATGCAGTTGCATCAACGAATGTAGTAGCATGTATCATTCCAGTCAATGAAATAAATGCTTATGTATTATTTGACTCGGGTGCTACTTGTTCTTTTATAGAATTTGGATTTGCTAAGCAATTGGGATTAAATTCTGAAAAAGTTAGAAATACTTTTAGACGTTAAGGTAGCAAACAAGGAGATAATTCCCATTGAACACGTTCATAGGAATTATTTCGTAGATATCAGGGGTAATAGATTATCGGTAGATCTTTTACCGATAAGGTTAAGGGAATTCGATGTGATTCTCGGTATGGATTGGTTAATTAACCATAGAGTGATAATAGACTGTTATAGAAAGAGTGTAAACCTAAGGCTTTCTAAGAAACCCGAGGTAGTATTTTATGGTAATAAATTACCAGGACGTTCTTGTTGTCTAACCATGACACAAGCTATGAAGATGTTGAAGAAAGGGTGTAAGGGTTATCTGTGTCATGTGGTGGATACCCAAAGAGTGGGAAAATCATTGGAACATATAGCGGTAATTCAAGAATTTGCGGATGTGTTTTCGGAGGAGTTACCAGGTATTCCGCCAGATAGGGATGTAGAATTTGTGATTGATTTGTTGCTGGGTACGACACCAGTTTCAGAGGCACCATATAGGATGGCGCCAATTGAGATGAAGGAGTTAATCATTCAGTTACAGGAACTATTAGATAGAAAGTACATTCAACTAAGTGTGTCTCCGTGGGGAGCACCGATATTGTTTATAAAGAAGAAGGATGGATCGTTACGACTTTGTATCGACTATCGAGAGTTGAACAAGCTAACGATTAAGAATAAATACCCGTTGCCCATGATCGATGATTTATTTGATCAGTTGAAAGGGGCAAAGTATTTTTCTAAGATAGATTTGCGCACGGGGTATCATCAACTGAAAGTGAGGAAGGAAGATATACCTAAGACGGCATTCAGAACTCGTTATGGGCATTACGAGTTTTTGGTTATGACGTTTGGGTTGACGAATGTGCCAGCCGCATTTATGGATATGATGAACAAAGTGTTCCAGCAATATTTGAACAAGTTCGTTGTAGTGTTCATTGATGATATTCTAGTCTATTTTAAGTTGCCAGAAGGTCATGCTGAACATTTAAGAATAGTGTTGGAAACACTACGGAGGGAGAAGTTGTTTGCAAAATTTACTAAGCGTGAATTTTGGCTCGAACGAGTGCAGTTTCTAGGACATGTTATAGACAAAGATGACATATCCGTAGATCCAGCGAAGGTGGAAGCAGTAAATGAGTGGGAGCAACCAAAAATGCCAACTGAGGTTAGGAGTTTTCTGGGGTTAGCGAGATACTATAGAAGGTTCATTCAGGACTTTTCTAAATTAGCTACTCCGCTAACAAATTTGACAAGGAAGTCGGTGAAGTATGTATGGACAAAAAAGTGTGAGCATAGTTTTCAAGAACTAAAAATGAGGTTGAGTGAGGCACCTGTATTATCTTTACCAGATGATACGGGGAATTTTGTAGTTTATAGCGATGTTTTGCATAGAGGACTAGGTTGCGTGCTTATGCAGCATGGCAAGGTCATTGCGTATGCATCACGTCAGTTACAGGATTATAAGAAGGTCTATCCTACTCATGACCTAGAATTAGCAGCTGTAGTTTTTGCTTTAAAAATATAGAGACATTATTTGTACGGGGAAAAATGTGAGATATACACGGACCATAAAATCTGAAATATATCTTCACACAGAAGGAGTTGAATATGAGGCAGAGAAGGTGGTTAGAGTTGATAAAAGATTTTGATTGTGATATCTTATATCATCCAGGGAAAACGAATTTATTAGCCGATGTGTTAAGTTGGAAGGGTAGAGAAAAGCTATCAATGTTAACAAGTCAGAATGATTTAATAACAAAGATGGAAAAGATGGAATTAGAAGTGAAGTTACCAAGTGAAACAGGGGAGATGTTATTCTCAATAGAGACTCGACCAACGATAGTGGAACGAGTTAAGGAAGTACAGATAAGTACTGAAGAATGTGAACGTGTGAAGAAGATAATGAAGGATGATGTGAAGACTAAGTATAACCTTGATAAAGAAGGTTTACTTCATTTTGAAGGAAGAATTTGGGTTCCAAATAATTCTGAGTTAAAAGAAGAGATTATATGTGAGGCTTATAGTTCGAGGTTCTCGATACATCCTGGTAGTAGTAAGATGTATCAAGACCTTCGTTAGAACTTTTGGTGGCCGAACATGAAGAGAGAGATCGCGGAATACGTTAGTAAGTGCTTAACTTGTCAGAAAGTTAAGGCTGAACACCAAAGACCGAGTGGATTGATACAACCACTGGAGATTCCGGAGTGGAAATGAGAACATATCACCATGGACTTTGTGGGACTTCCAACAACGAGAAAAGGGATACGACGCTATTTGGGTAATAGTGGATCGGTTAACTAAATCAGCTCATTTTTTACCAATAGGAGTTAGGTATAATTTAGAACAGTTAGCTAAACTTTATGTCAAAGAAATCGTTTCCAGACATGGAGTACCTGTTTCAATTGTGTCCAATCGTGATCCACGATTCACGTCGAACTTTTGGAGGAGTTTGCAAGAACAAATGGGAACACATTTGAGATTGAGTACGGTGTATCATCCACAGACGGATGGACAAAGTGAACGAACAATTCAAAAGCTAGAAGATATATTAAGATCATGCGTTATGGATTTCAAGGGGAGTTGGGACGAGCATCTACCTTTGGTAGAATTCGCTTACAACAATAGTTTTTATGTTAGTATATGCATGCCGCCTTATGAAGCGTTGTATGGAAGGAAGTGCAGAACACCACTTTGTTGGGATGAAGTAGATGAACGTCGAATGTTGGGACCTGAGATGGTACAACAAATGGCAGACATGGTGAAGCTGATAAAAGCTCGATTAGTAGCGGCTCAAGATAGAAAACGAATGTAAGAACTCGAATTTTTAGAAATTATTAAAATAAGAATTTAGTAAATAAGATTCTTAAGGCATGAGAAGGGTTCGAATAAGAATACATATATATGTGTGTTGAAGGTGTGTGGAATGGTGTTGCATGGGGTAATATAAACTATGCAATAAGTGATTTTTTTGTTTAATAAATATTATTATTATATATTTGAAGAGGCGAGTTATTTGAAGTAAAGAAGATGGATAGAAATCTATCTATCGATATTAAATAATTTATTTGAAATTATTTTATAATAATAAGTTGGTGACATTAAAAATCTTTGATAATCACCAATTTCTTGAGTATTGGTACGAGTAAGTATCAAGTCTAAGGCAGTGCAACCTTGCACTTTAATGGTGTATGTATAGGAGCTGGGCTAAACGATTCCTTCAGAGAGCGGAGGTATATACGAATTAGTGACTGATCTAACTCACTGTGAAAACAGTGTAGACGAGACGAAAACGAAATTGTTGGTTGTTTGTGGGAAACCACTCAGCGTACTATATTGAATACTATTAAAGACTTGGCGCCTGCTAGGTTTAGACTTGTATATATGTATGTTGTTGACGAGAGAAGAAAATCGATATACCTTTAAAGTGGTTAGAGAATTATTGAGTAATTTGATACACGGCGAGAAGGGAAGATTAAAGGAATGTATATATGTGTTATATATATACATTGAATTATGTGATTTGGTGGAAGAGAAATAATTGTAGTATATTTCTACTTAAGGATATTAAAATAAATTATATCATTCGATTATTTTAATAAAAGGGGGAATATTATTTTTGTGACAACCCGACATTTTCTATATAAATGAATCCTAAATTTTGCGTATAAATTTTTTATTTATTTATTTATTTATTAAAATAAATATGAATGATATGTGTAAGGGTAATGTGTAAATATATTTATATGTGTGATAAATAAAATTTATTTATTACATTAAGTATTGCAAATAAATTTATTTTAGAATTATTGATTATTATCAATTATATTTTTATACTAATTAATTCCTTATTGGAAATATTTTATTAATTATTTTTCAAGGAAAATATAATCTTATATTATTTAAATAATATATGAAATGATTTTAGAATAATTATCTATTATAAAGGTAAGAATGCGTGAAAGGTATTATGTATATGTTTATGTGATGAATATAAAATATATTTATTACATGAATGGTTATGAATAATTTTATTTTAGAATTATTGCTTATTATAAATTATATTCTAATAATAATTAGTTTTATAGTAAAAATGTTTTAATGTTTATTTTCCATGAAAATATGATAATTATATTAATTGAATAATATATGATATGAATATAGAACTTTTATAATACTTATTTTATTATATGAATTTTGTTCAGGATATTAAGTTAATTATTTTAACTTAATTTATAATGTTAATTATGAAAGATAAATCAGATATGGAATCCAAACCCTAATTCTGGGTTTTGATCAAGGAATGAAAATAATAATATTATATTATTATTTGCCAGTGTTATAGATATGTGTGTTATGTGTGTAATGTTAATGTGTGGAACAATTTTATTATATTACAACCAAACCCTATTAATATTTTTATAAACCTTAATAATATTTTTCAAACCCTATTTCTGGTTCTGGAATAAGGAATAATGATAATAATATTATAATATAATTATATTTTGATTTTTCAGTGCTATGAACATGTACTGTATTTCTGTATTGATAATGGTTGGTCAATTACGGTGTATTATGACCAAACCTTAGTAATAATGTTAAACCCTAATTTGAGATCCAAATTAGAGTGCAAGATTTGTTTTATTAGTGTGATATATAATTTATGGCATGTATTAAATATATTAATTAGGTAAACCCTAATTATAATTCTAGAAATCCTAAATTATTAAAAAAACCCTAATTTGGAACTCAGCTGTGAGTTCAAGACTGTTGTTTAACTGTGTTATACAATATATAATTTTGTTATTTAGAAATCCTATTAATAAATAGAAACCCTAGTTTCAAACTGTTAAACCCTAATTGATTTGAAACCCTAATGCGAAAGTCATTCATAACTTTGAGAATTTGTAAAGTCGTTAGGTAATCACGATAATGTGATTTATGATCGGTGTTATATGTATTAACCCTAATTAGGGAGAATCGTAATTATTCAAAATCCTTATTATTCTATATTATAAACCCTAAATTCTAAATTAGTAACCCTAATTTGTAATTGTAAACCCTAATTGTCAGTTTGGAAAATGTAATGCTAATTAGTGTTGCTTAAACCTAATTAGAAAAGTGCTATAATTAAAGACCTAAATGAAATTAGTAAACCCTAATTGGTATTTTTAGAAACTAAAATTTTAGTTTATTATTTTATTTTTTTATTGTACAAACCCTAAATTGGAAATCCTAGATTTTGTTTGCTTATAAAACCTAAATTGACACAAACCCTAAACCCTAAGGGTTTGTCAAGTTCCAATTTTGTCATTAAAATGATTTAGCAAAAGACCTAAATACCCCTCTTTGCATTATTGTAGGAAACTTGTGATTTTGGCCAACAACTTTAGTTGGTAACCTAATTCTACCAACCTTACCAACTCTTTGTGACACATATTGGACAGCAATCAGCTGAATTCAGCCTTATACATTGCACATATATAGTATATATAGATTAAAGGAGAGAGAAAAGCTTCATTTTGTTTCATTTTCCCACAAACATCCAACTTTGGTTCTCTCTCTTGAAACCCACAAAAATTCATAGTTATTCAGTCCATTAGTACAGCCCCACGATCACCTATAAGAAGCCAGAAACATTAAATCAAGATTTGATCATGGAAAGGTATAAAACTAATCCAACAACTTGATCCTTGATTCTTTGTTCAATGTTATGTTTAAGTGTTTAAATATGTTTTATATAGTGTTAAACCATGATCTGGGTTGGTAGAAAGTGGATCTATAACATCTAGATAATCAAAATCGAAGTTTTTCAAAAATCTAGGAAAATATATTTTTGTTGCCTGACAGTGAATGTCCAAGGCTGTAGATCGTTGGTTGTTATGTGTTTTTCTTGTTTTCAAGTTTTAATCTCTAGCCTGACATGTTTTCTTTAATCTGAAAGAAGAATCAAGTCCATACCATGTGTAGATCGAACGGTATAAGCAGTCAAAACCCGTTGACCGACCATGAATTTTTTTAAATCTGGGTAACCCAGAAAGCTTTTTCAGCGTCTGACAAAGTTTTGGAAGGCTTAGATCTGTCAGTGTGTAAACTATTTGATGATGTTAGTGTAACCATATTGTAGTGTGATGTATGGACTATAGATTTAGTCCTTAATATTCCTTATATCACAAACAGGATCGAAGTAGTATGTGGTCAAAATGGGTCACTCGATCAAGAAGATGGATTTCTGGAATTTCCAGAAATCTTTAGAACAAGTAGTCTAACAACTTTTGACCAGCATGGATCTCGATATTATATTGTTGTTTAGTTGATCTGTTATTGTAGTCTTGTTCCCTGACACAAGAAATACAGATTTGAACCTTTAGACCACCTGAAACAAGATCAGAACATAGATTAAAGTGAGCTTGAATGTGTTAACTCAAAACTGTTTGGGCCCAGAAGAACCCAGATTGTATCTGACAAGAAGTTTAACTGATTATATCTTGCAATTGTTTTACGTTATGAACCTGTTAATGGCTGGATCGTGTAGTATTGCATGAGCACTACAAGACCCAATTTATAGATTGTCCAAATTCGTTCAGATGGGAGAGTTATACTCGGTCAAATGTGCCTACTCGCTAACTTTCTTAAGAAATCTGGGTTGGTGAAGAACACCTGTAGCGACGCTTTTGTCACTATAGGGGCCTTTAGCGACGGTTTATTATTATTATTTCCTGAAATTGATTAAAAATAGGAAAAAAATAGTTTTTAATTATTAAAAATACAAAATAAATTCTAAAAAATTATTTTAAAGCTTGAAAAATAGTTTTTAACTATTTTGAGTATATTTCAAAAATATTTAATATTTTTGGAATATAAATGCTATTTATATATTTAATTATTATATTAAATAAATTATTTAAAAATAGTTTTAATTCATGAAAAATCATGAAAAATAATAATTATGGTATAAGAAAATATCTTAAGTTATTTTTGATGACTTTTGATATTTTGTAATGAAATTCATTAATAAATTATTATTAATGGTAATTAGTTTATTTAATGAATATATTAAATAAATTATGGAAAAATAGTATTAATGATTTAAAAATCATATAAAAATGATTTAAAGTATTATAAAAATATTTTAAGTTATAAAATATGACTTTTGATATTTTTTAATAAAAAAATATATTATTAATGATATTTATTTAATGATTAATGATATTAAATTTATTTAATAATTATATTAAATAAATAGTTTAAAAATGATTTTATTTATTTAAAAATCATTTAAAAGGGATAAAAATGAATTAAAAATATTTTAAATTATAATTTATGACTTTTAATATTTGGATACATAGTACATTATTATTTTAATATTAATGGTAATTATTTAATAATAATTTTAAATGTTTTAAAAATCATTTAATGGTAATATTAATACGTTAAGAATATTTTGAATTATTATACATATCTTTAATATTTTGGCAATGGTTTTATTAATAGTTTGATATTAATGATAATAAAATTGTTTGATATTTAAATCATTTAATAATGATTCTGATATTTTAAAAATTATGGTAAATGGTAATAATTATTTTATAATTATTATAAGGTTATGAAAAATGATATGACTGTTATTTAATTAGTCTAAATGGATATTGAACAACTGTTTAGAGTCTTAAACTCGATAATTACCTGATAAAGATGTCGGTAGACCGACATGGTTCAGAAATTGATCTGGACTTAGAAATTTACTTAGTTAAATATTTTATTTGTGATTCATTGGTGAATAAAGTTGTGTAACAATGTGATTAGGAATGAGTTGATGTTTGTTTGTGATAACATGATTTTTGAACATGTATGAGAATGTGATTATGTTATGTGCTGACTGCAATATGCAGTACTATGTGTTATGTTATATTGTTCTAATCGATAGAATGATTTGATTAATGATAGGTCGTGATAGAAAAGATAAGTCTAAGTTATGAATAGTAAGCAGCGCATCAGGCAAGTATCCTAAACTTTGCATTTTCTTTATGCAATGGACAAGTGTAAGAATGTTTCAAAATTATACTATTACTATACAGATTGTTAAACCTATATTATATAAGCCCATTGATTATCAACATGTTAGTATATGATAATCCAGATATATATTCTGTTCGTTAATTTCTATAAATGATCATACAAGTGTCCCCACTTGGATAATCATTGTATTTAATCACATGTTGATACACCTTTGATATACATATATGTTGAATTATATAAGACCTTTGTTATAAAAACCCGACATGTATGAACATCCCGATAATGGGAAAATTTTTATGCGCTACGACGGACAAAGGATGAACGATAATATCGTTCTAGCAATGTAGTATTGATCAATACAGGGCCTATGGGATGTACACCCTCGTGCCCGTAAGCAATGTCGGTTTACAGATGAATTTCTGTTTAACCTTTTCGAAAATGAAAAAAATGTTCATAGTATGTCACAGAAACCCTATGTATAGACAATACACATTTTCAAAAATTTGAATGAGGGTTGTTATGTTATTATTATTGGTACAGATTATTTCACAACTATTGACCGGTTGTAGAAGAATATTATAAAGAAAACATTTAAATTCTTTCAGCTTATATATATAATACTTGTTGGGCACTCAAATGCTCATCATTGCTTAATTTAAAAGTTTTCAGCTAAGTGTGAACAGCTAGAAGGCTCGGCCAGGATCAAGTAAAAAGGAAAGCAAACAGAATATGTTATTGGTATCATTCGTAATATATAAATTGTATTAAGTTAATGATATGTATTATATATCATGTAAAGAATGTAGTAAAGGTTGCGTACTTGGGATTAGACTCTGATAAATGTAAGTTAAGTTTAAAATTTATATTATTGTTATTATTATTAGTAATTATTCCGCTCATAGAAATGGTATCGTGAAGTACCGAATTCGGGTTTCAAGTATCCGGGTTCGGGGACTTTACAATTTTGATATTACCTTATATAGCTTGGTACGAGGTAATGTGTGTGAGTAAGTAATATGTTAAATATATTAAAACATATTTGCTATATAAGTTGATGGAAACAATTTATCATAATAGGAAATAAACTTATTTTCTTTATATAGTGTGTACGTGTGTTGTGCATGTAAATATTTTAATAATACAAAGATATTATATTAAGAATAATATCTTGCAAAAATGAGTAAATCATGTTATTATGATTAGTTCTTATATTTAGAGAAAACATATATGATAAAAACATCTTATGTTATGTTACGACGAAATACGTAAATTTTGATTATAGTAATATGGTGGGAAATAAATATGTAATGAGAATGAAAATAAGCTTAATGTAAGATTGTGAGATATGCCTAGTTTGGCAAAGTGATGGAATAAACATTCATTAAATAATTTAATGAATGAATAATTGAAGGAATTAATTTGTCTGTGCAATGATTATATATTATATAGTAGCTACATCTATATGATATGAAATGAAGTGTGACACTTCAATGGTAACTATATAATATAGGAAGTATGTGAACACTTATGTATAAAAACTAGTATGTTAGCATTATGTACAAGTGAGACAATAAAATGTAACATGGTGCAATAAATATATCACTTCCATGAGCATGTTATAAGATGTAATGTTGAGAATAATATTATTTTGTGAGATTATATTATTATTAGCTTGTGGACTATTAATTATTAAGTTCATATAATTATGTCTTGTGTGGCATAACTAGTGAAGTTAAATTAAATGGAGATTTAATGAGAATTATTAAAAGAAAATAAATGGTGAGTTAATAAATAATTGATAATAATTATCATTAAATTAATTGAGTGTATTTGAGATGATAACTTTTATGGAAAATGATGGATTGAGAATATCCAACTATTTTATAATTAGCCCAATTAAAATATTAATTTGGACAAACCCCATGTACATGGATTATATGAATACATGTGTATATAAGATAAGTATACTTATATATATAGAGTATATATATATAAGTATGGAGATGTATGTGTAAAGATAACAAATAAGCTAACATATTGTACAAATGATAAAATGAAAGTGCAACATATGAATATTACCCCCATGACCGAAAATCTTGCCCCTATTAAAACAAATGTTGAAAAATTTGCTTAGTTTTGCAAGATTAGTCCACATGATGCAATCATGAAGAAGTACAAGATTTGGTGGGGAGTTAGTAGCCTTTTTACCAACTAAACTTTTACCAATGGTTATTAACTATTGGTGTATAAAATACATGTATTAATACATGTATTTGGTACATGAGTTTGGTCTATAAATAAGTTATTCTAAGTTCATTTGCAAAGGTTGCTTCCAATTGCTAAGTTCTAGTATAGAGTGAGTTAGAGAGAAATTGAGGGAAGTAGGAGAAACCTAGAGGAATTCTTGCACTTTGGTGGTTCAAGAGGAGTTCAAGAAGGAGAAGTAAAGGTGGAGAACTACTTATGGTTCCTAGCTAAGAGGAAGAAAGCCTTCGAGAAGTAAGTTCATATTCTAGCTTTATTTTTGTCAAATCATGAACATTTAGTATGAACATGAGTTGTATATTCATATTTGATTAGTTAATGTTTATGTTAGTTGATGGGTATCTAGTATGTTGTAGTTCTATGAATTACGAATCCATAGAATCAAAAACGGACTAATTTGGACATTTCTAACTCAAATTATAAAGGTTAGAAGGAAAGTTTGGTATTATGGTTCGTAACAGGGAACAAAATTTCAGTTTACAATAGCTAGGACTGTCCCAGTGGGCTATTTTTAAGGCAAAACCCCCACCCCAGCCGGGGGGGGGGGTGTGTGTGTGTTCTGCAATGACTAATTTTATATGGTTTACTAAAATAGCTATAATGTTTTCATACGAACTCCGATTGAGGTGATTCAAGAATATCCGGAACGAGAACGAATAGACCTACAACTTATGTGCTTTACATTTATTAATTTGAGGTCAATAGGAAGGGTCAAAATAGTCATCTTTGTGACTGTTACGTAATTAAAGGCCAACGGAGGGCGTCGAGCGAGCACATACCAAGTATAGTGCTCCCGACGATGGAATATGTTATTCTTAGTGATGTAACATGAATATGCATGATATTAGATATGTCATATAGCTAAGATTTCTTTACTCATAATGAAATGCTTTAACATGATTTTTTAAAAGAAAACTTAAAGTTTTTGAGAAACGGAAGTTGATGAATTTGGTGTCCTTTGAGTTCTGACCTTGGACCCTATGTACGCTTATCAACAGACATGAAATGTAGTTTGAAAGTTACCTTGCATATATTAGATTGATATATCTTGGTTTAAAGTGTTTTGAAAGAAAAACTTGAAGTTTTGAAAATGAAACTTAACGAACTTTGTGTCTTTTAAGTGTCGACTTTGGGAACATGTTATTGTGGCCTGGTTATGTGCACAGATGGACAAGGAATGTAATTTCAAGATATATTGCACATAAAAGGTTGTCAAGCTCAGTTTAGTATGCGTTTTAAAGATAAATTTAAAGGTTTTAGAAACTAACTTTGATGAGGATTGCATTACTTGCATTATGACCTTATAAGCAAGCATGATAGAGTTGTCTATGCCTTTGAACATGAATAATATGTGCACTCAACTAGTCAAGCATGGCTTAAGTTATTTGAGCATGGTTTAAAAGCTTATAACATCGAATCTTGTTAAAGAAAGTTGTCAAGCTTTATTAATTTAAATAAATCATTAGGGAGCTAAGTAGTTTGAATGTGAACTTGAAAATAGACCACAACCTATTTGATGTCAAGTATGGATGGTTAAGGTATAATTATACATATCTAGCTATTCTAAGAGTATGATGAGAAAGTGAAATGAAGGTTTTACAAACCTAGTTAGGAAACGATGTAATATTTATTATTATATTAAGAGCGTATGAAATGTATGACTGATGGATATGAATCCATGATTATATAACTGTGTAAGAATACACGTAGTACAGATAAGCTCTAAGCAGTTAAGTCGAAATTGATAAACTAAGAATCAGGTTAAGGACTCACGGTAAAGATTTCGTGCTACTTTATTGACAAAGTAGATAGTTTCGCAATGAAGGATACTATTTAGATTATTACTTGAACCATGTTTAGGTTCTAGGAGTGTACTTGATATATACTTCTGATGTTTAATACTTGTTGTATTGTAAGGATGTATTAGTTAATACATAGAGGATATTGAATCAGGATGTAAAATCTTATACAATAATTCGAATAGAATGAATCATAACATAATTTGATTCAAGGATATGTAATCGATTCAAGTTAAGATATCAATAGAAGATTTATTTTCAAAGGAGATTGAAAAAGTTTAAATTATTCCGCATATTTATATTATATCAAATGTAATGTAAAACAGAATAGTAAATGACCAAGTTGTGAAACTTATAAAAGTTTGGGGTCATTATACAGATCTTGGAAATGGAGAGAATTTATATTCTAAATTGTAATAAATAAAGTTTTATTCATTAAGTTGTGAATGAAAAATATAAATAGTTTGACGATAGTAGTATCGTGGCGGACCGGATCCGAGGTTTGAAGGAACCTGGATTTGGGGGCGTCACAACGAAAGTATGTAGATCCTCATCGAGAGAAGAGGGAGTTTGAAGTAGGTTCATATATTTTTCTAAAAGTATCGCCTTGGAAAGGGAATATACATTTTGGAAAGAAAGGGAAGTTAAGTCCAAGGTTTATAGGACCTTTTGAGATTTTAAGAAGGGTAGGAGAGGTAGCTTATGAAGTAGCCTTACCTCCAAAAATGGAAAGAATACACAACGTGTTTCACGTGTCTATGATGCGTCCTTATAAACTTGACTACAAGCACGTAATAGAATATGAGTCTATTCAAGTAGAAAAAGACTTAGCGTATAAAGAACTTCCGATTCAAATTATTGATAGGAAGGAACAAGTCTTGAGAGATAAAGTAATACCTTCAGTAAAGGTAATTTGGAGTAACCACGATGCTGAAGAAGCAACGTGGGAGCTCGAAAATAATATGAAGAAAAAGTTTCCTCATTTGTTTATGTAAGAATAGCGAGATTCTGGGGACAGAATCCTTATAAGGAGTGAAGAATGTAACGCTCGAGAATTTCAAAGTTTGAATGAATTAAATTTTTATTTGATTATGTGAATTAAATGAATTTAATTAATTTATTATGTGAGTATGATGTTCGAAGGTTGTTTTATGACCTAGAATATACGGATGTAGTTAATATTCTGGCTTTGTGCTAGTATTAATGATTGTGAATTATCAAGATGAAAACGAAGGTTTTTCGAGAATGTTTGCATAAAAACACTATTCATCCAATTTCGTTCGGAGCTAGAGTTTGAAATTTCAAGAAACGCGTAATGATAGAATACGAAGATAGTATGGAATATCCAATAATAATTCTGTTATGGCAGACGAAGTTTTCGCTTGCGGACGTAAAACCTAAGGGTTTGTGAAAGAGGTTTTCGAAAGGGAAATACAATGCGTATAGTCGTTTTGGATATTATACGTATGGAATATGAGTATTATATTAATATAAATATGAGTATAGTATGAAGAATAGTATGACGTATAATACGATTACTATATGAGTATTAGACGAAGAGAATACGTGAGTTATACGTATAGAATATGAGACGTATTAATGGAGTATGAGTTAAGGGTTTGGTATAATTTAATTGGACTTAAACCAATAGAAAGCCCAATGAATTAAGTGTTCAAGCCCAAGTTGAGGACCAACGTTAATTTATGTTAAGTCCAATCCAAAAAGTAAACCGCGAGTCGAACCGGTGGGTCATTGGATGGGTAAAACCCATGGGGAAACCCATGGTATGATCCACAAGGGAGTGGGCCGACCACTTGGTGGCCAAACAAGGTAGACAACTTTCTCACAAAGTACTTTACTTGGTGACAAAGATGCAAAGGAGGTGAAATAGTAAGGAGGTGCCATATGGACCATATTGCCCCTTAGTTGGTTGCCTATATATACAAAGCAAGAGTTGGTCATTTGAGGTTTTATAAATCTTGACCAATACATATTGAGAGAGAGAAAGAGCTAGAAACACTTAATACTTCTACCTTCAAGCAAACCAATAGGCGTTTATCAAGAACGTTAATTGCTTCAAAGGTAAATTCTCATAAATCGTAATCTTCATCTTTTTCAATTTCTTTCTCGTAGAAGAATCGTAGATTGGTGGAACATGTTTATTGAGGAGATATAAGGATGCCTTTTAATGATTAAATCATTGATAGGTCATGACCAAATAGAAATCGTAAGTGTTTACGTGAGTTAAAACCATAGAAAATCTTGAACATTAACTTAGTTAAGAATGAATGTTTTAAAAACCGTTATAGCTAAGGAATGTGCCTATTGTTTAGTTAGGATGACTATGATGAATCAATGGAGTTTTCTATTTGATTTGACTTATAGAACACGAGTAACGAAGTTATGGCAAATTTTGCGAAAATAGACGTTAAATGTCGAAAACGTAAAAAGCCTGGATTAAAGGTCAAAAGTTTTCGTGTGACTTGAAAACTATGGTTTCCAATGTCAACACGTGAGATAAGGTAATTAAGAGTCGTTGGCAAAAGAATCGTCGCATTCCGACTTATAACGAAGAAAACAAGTATTGAACGGTCGAAAACGTTAAACGAACGCTTAAAAATGAACTTAAAGATGAATTCTAACTTAACTAATTCAAAAATGTGAAATTCTTATACGAACACAGAAAGGATGTAATTTGTGAGTTGTAGGCTTTTGAATGGGTGAATTCGGATGCAAAACGAACAAATTAGGAAGCCGAGAGTTTCGTATGAATAACAAAACTGTTTTGGCCAACTGGTGCACAGACTCGGCGCTGCAGCGCAAAAACTAGTGTAAAGTGGTCGCGCCGCAGTGCCAGACTTGGCCGAGTACCCTGCTAACTCGCGCCGCAGTGCCACTAGAATACTAGGGATGTCGCTCCGCAGCGCTGACAGTAGAAAAATGTTGACCAACTTAGGTTTTGTTCCATTTGAATGTAGACCTAAAGTAAGACATTAAAGGTACTTAATGTATATAATAAGACTGACCTTAAATCACTTATAAGGTGTTAATGTAAGAAGATCTAGTAAGGTTTAATAGAAATTAAACGAAAAATGTAAAGACGTAATAAGTAAACCGTGAATGACGTTCAACGTTGGTATTTAACCAATAATGATCGAATGTTGGTAAATGACGTAAGAACGTTAATGAAATGTAACAAAGTATAGGAAGTCTAATCGACTTTAATAACGAAGTTAATTCAAATAAGACATAGAAGAGAAATAAGTTGGTTAGAACCGTAAAGTTAGTTTGTTTGATAACTAATTACAATGTGCTATGCGAATGTATCATGTAGATCCTATAAAGACTGAGAATAGTTGAATTGTATATTCGAAGACGCTTGAAGGCAAGTCTTTCTTAATGCTTGCCTAACCTTCGTGTTAGTCTAGTTTTATGTGATGCATGTTATATAATGCATGAATGGTTTTAAAGAAAGAGTCGATGCCTGATTTAACTCGGCTAGACAAGTATTGAAGAATGAATGGATTTGTTGGCATGTCCTGTGATATAGAACTGTTAACGATATCCTATGCCAAGTATTTGGTACGGATGAGAAGGTAAGTTTGTCTATGTACAAACAGAAAAGTATTTTTCATCGATTATTCGATGGGCACGTGAGGTTGCCAAATGTTAAGCGCAAATACGTTTAACGTAAGAGTGTTGATCAACATAGAGTACAATAGGCTGATCACCTAGAAGTGCTCGTAAGTAAAGACGGGTGGATGGCCTTAGTGCCGGATATCCTTTTCCAGTATGAAAACGAAAAGAGTATGTTCATGGTCTATTGATCGGTTCATCATTCCTAAGCTATTATATATACTTTGGAATTGTTATTATGACATGAGAAGTACTAGTCAAATGTTTCATAGTGCTTCATAGTTAATTGTTCAAATATTGAGATAAAACATGTAATTGTTAAGGTGAAATTCATATGATTCTTTGTTAAGACTTGCTGAGCTAATTATGCTCATTCTTGCTTGAACCATATGTTTGCAGCTAAAGCCGAACGAATTAAGAGTTCTAAGAGAGATAAAGGCAAGGCTAAGATGGAAAATTAATCGTCCTGTAATAGATTAGTGTATTTGGTTGTAATATACTTATGAAGATCAACGAATGTATTCAATTAATGAACCTGAGAAAGGATTTATTACAAATGTAATACAGAGATAGTAATTACATTCATTTTGTTGTTATCTCAATGGAATGATTGTATGGATTGTAGTATCGTGGAGCACCATCTATCGGGTTGTAAGATACCCGGATTTGGGGGCGTCACAGATTGCATGACCTGCTTCTATATACAGATTAGCAGCCATGTGAGCTTCAATTAGGTTAGCTCAGCCTGTCTTCAAGAATAAACTTGAACATATAGGAATTTTATCAGAATCATTTCTGAATAGTCGTTAGCCTTCTGCTGGTTGAGTCTTCTTGTCTGAAGTCTTCTGCTTCAGCATTCCTTAGTGTGGTCAGACATACTAAATACCTGCAGGTTAAATACATTTCTATTTTTGGTACCCATAATTAAATGGGTCCTGCTAGGTTAGTTTTCTAAACCCCTGTTCCTCATATTTGGATAATCATCACATTTATCACCAATAGTCGTATTCATGCATGCAACTAGTTTTAGATAATACATTTTGAGATGCATGATTGTGAGTGTGTGTAAGTTTCATCATTTTAAAAACACACTCTTTTTCTTTGATGGTTCAATCATTTACAGGGTTATGTTCACAAGGTTTAAGTGTTCACAGAGTGAGAATCAAGTCTACGATTTAGATGTATCTGGCTGATTCATAGAGGTGATCAGTTTCTATCAATCATCAAGATACTCTTGTAGAACTGATCATTCTCTGTGTGTTGTCAAACATTTAGAACATAGGTTTGTACATACATACCAACCCACTATCAAAGATTACTTCACATAAAATTAATTTAACTTGTGATGCTCTTATAACCCATTTCGGATTTCCTTCAAGATGTTATCTTCAACCTAAAATTTGGATGGAGAGAATGTTTATAAGCATTTGAGTTTCAAACGTCAAGGTACTTTCTTTCTTCACCTTTTTAGGTAGATTATGACTCCTTGACAGAATACTGTTATAGTTTATAAGGAGGTGCATTCGTGATGTACACATTTATAATAGTGAGGAACTGTACCTTTTACTGTCGGTTTCTTAACAATCATTTATCTTTAATATACTGAGTTTAGGCATTGATGCGCATAGCTTCACATTTTCTCCTGACAACATGTTGCTCTTGTTGGCCTTTAATCAATCAGTCGTGGTCTTGACGATGCAGGCTAGGAGAATCTCAACATCTTTAGTTCTTTGACATCCTTCAGTTCACAAAGTTTGCACCCAGCTGTTAGTTGGCCAGACACATGTTTAAGAAGATCTTCTTTCTTCTCTGGATAAACATTTCGTAACATGTATGACCTTTTCATCTTTCAGGCTGGTGGATGCTTGACTCTTTGTTGTTGATGTCTCTCGAGCTATGTCGTCTGGTCTTCAGACTACAAGATTGACTGTAGGAAAGGATTGGTCTTGTTGATATAATACTCGAGAACATAGACCAATCTGAGCAGCTTCAGGTGTATATACACATTTACCTGTACACAATATTTCAAACGTGTGAGCTCATCTGCATATAACAAGTGACTTACTACTAAACTATGTTTAGAACAATGTTTTTGCCTGGGATCAGACTCAAAGTGATTAGCTTTTGAATATAGCATGAGAACCTGCTCTGATACCAATTGTTAGTTCCTAGTAGGCACAATAGATCTAGAAGGGGGGGGGGTTGAATAGATCCTTTTAATTTCAAATACTTTTCTCTTTTATTTTGTATTTCTATTAAATTAGTATATGACAAACATACGAATCTTTTCAAGCCCAGCGGAATAAGTAAAAGATCTCCTTCATTGATATATTCATAATCATACATACATTGTTCGTAGAGTTAGTTCGGTTGTAAGCAGTTAGAACATACATAGCAGTTATAGCAGTTAATAGACATAATGTAAATGACTTAATGTAAAAGACACAAGGGGTTTAAAGCGGTTCAGAGACTCAAGCTCCTAATCCATTCTTCTATTTTCAACTAGCAGGATTTCCACTAAGGAAGGGCAGCACCCTGAATCACTAAGATTCCTTCAAGGCCAGCAGCCTTGGGACTTCAGTTCACTAAGAACTCTTCAAGGCCAGCAGCCTTGGAACTCCTCTAGTTCCCTAGGAACTCTTCAAGCCCAGTAGACTTGGAACTTCATTTAGTCCCTTCGGACAAGGACCCCTCAGGCCCTGGCTTCTTCTTTAAACTTGACCATCTTTTGTACTTAGCAGCTTGGTGTGGTCCTTTTTGTATTCTGCTTTGAGACTGGACCACATCATCTTTGGTGTAGCTGATCTTCTTCTATTCTGATCATTTTTGTATATTGTCACCTGTGCACCATCACCATTTCCTGAACCTTTCTGAACATGTTGGCAGACATAGTTCTGCACTTACTCTGCTTCAGCTTTGGGTTCATGGTGAATCGTAGAGTGGCTCTTAGTGTGACGCCCCTAAATCCGGGTCTCTTCCAACCCGACAGACGGTGCTACACGGTACTACAATTCATTCATACATTTCATAGAATAGTCTAAAAAGGACTAATATAACTTATATATTCAAAATAATATTACATTTCCCAGGTTCTTTGTACCCCTTTCAGTTGTTCTTGTCATAATATCAATATATTAAAAACAGTCTTGCTATACTATTACATAAGTATGCTACGAGTTCGCCTTAGTCTTGCCTTTATCCTTGCCGGATCTTTCGGTCCGCTCGATTTTAAATGTGTTCATATGGTTCAAGCAAGAGTGAGCATGACTAGCTCAACAAGTACTACAATTTTAATAAACAACATGCTTGAAATATAGAACTCATATATCTTCAATAACTGAACAATAGTTACGAAGTACTACCGATAAATCAAAATAGCACTTCTTTTTCTTCAAAACGTTTTACACAACCATACTTACTGGAATAATAATTATGGCTCAATTATATGAGCATTCATAAGTTCTATTGAAAAGGACAACACGACACTAAGTCTGTAAGTCCGACATAACTTACGAGCACTTCTGAGTGATCAGCTCATAGTACTCTATGTTGATCAACACTACATTCATTAAACTTATATACGTTTAAGTTGTGGCAACCTCACGTGCCTGTCGTTTGACGACAAAACAATTTGACCATACACAATCAACCTTTGAGAAACCACAACAATATTAGTTTGGTAAATCCTTAACACCACTTGATAGAATAACATAGCATACGTCTAGCCAAAAGTATTGGCTTTGACATTCATCAAATACTAACTCATGTAAAGAATACATGAATCACAAAGACTTGTCCAGATTGAACTGGAACAAGGGTTAGAGTACTTGCCTTTAGTGTCTGCTACCAATTATAACACGTGCACTGTTTGTCTTTAAGGTCTCTACATTAAATGATAGCATAACATAGAACATCAGGTCATGAATGATCATACATGGTTCCTAAAGAAACTTACCCTACTTCTCAATGTAATTACATATTAGATTTGTTATTATCGTTTTCGGCTTTCCGTAAGATAACTCTTTCATTCATTTGTAATTGAGTTAACTAAACCCTAAGTGTTCATACTTAAGGCTTAATATGTCTTAACAATGTTTTATTATAATCTTTTCCCAATTGGATATTAATTACTTCATTAATGTCTTGGTCCTGAGGCTGGCGCTGCAGCATCGACCATTGCACTTGGTGCCGCGCTTCGGCGTCGCCACTTACTCCTCAAAAATCCGAACTCGGCGCCACGACGTGAGTCTCTGTGTTACTGGTCACGCTGCGACGAACTCTTGCAGTGTGCTCGATTACTGTTCTGTATCGCGGCGCGGGTCATTTTGCCTAGGGTTGGCGCCGCGGCGCCAACTCAGTGCACTAGAAAACAATTTCAGTTTTGAAATTTTGTGAACTTCCCGGACGCATAACTTCTTCGTTATAAGTCTGAATTGGCTCGTTCAAAAGCCTACGGTTCAAAAATTATGTAATCTACATGATCATTTAAGAATTTTATCTATTTGACTTCGTTTGCTAAAAATTCACCTATACGTTCATTTTTAACGAGAATGATATCATTAAATTCAGCGGCTAAAAATTCAACGCTCGTTTCTTTGTTTTAAGTTAGAATTCGGTCATTTTCGAGTCCGCAACTCTATAATGACTAAAATGACTTGTCAACATGGAAAACCAATGTTTCTAACTTCGGACATAAAATACGACTTCCATTCCGAGAATTTAACGAATTTGACGTTAATCGTCCAATCGTGCGAATTCCGGCAACTCTTCATTATTAAGCGTTCTTAAAGGATTTTAATCAACATAAGATCATTACAAGTTATTTGCTACTCCAACTTATAATCAAAGTAGGTTTTGACTTATTCTCATAAGTTATTAACTATTTAGCTTAAGAGTTAGAAATCTTCATGGTCATGACTTATTATTAACTTAAGTCCTTCAATCAAAGTTCTCATGCTATATTCCAATACTAAACATCATAAGATAGGTTCTTCATGGTTCTAACAACTTATTAATGTTCAAATTGCTTTTTCTTTCAACTTATTCGGCTTAAGTTCATTCTTTAGTAACTTATTACATGCTAGCATCCAACCCTCCCCCTTATCTATCAATCATATTATAGAAGAGATGACGATATAAGTGAGGAGTCTTACCCTTGAAGACTTCTATTTACTTTGGAAAACTATCAATGGTTGAAGTGGCTTATAAGTGCTTATATGTTCTAACAAATAAGTTGCTATACTTGAGAGAAGTTTTGATGAAATGAAATAACCAACAATTGAATTGTGGCTCTTGTATTTATAGGCTTGGCAAAGTGGGGGCATTCTAGTCATTTAGGCCCTCCACCTCCTTAATCCCACCTCCTCAATTAATCTAATCAATTCCACCTCCTTACTATTCATTTGTGTGCTCATCACTTCTCTTTACCACCACACAAAGTTCTTGGGCATCACTCTTCTTGTTTGCCCATCACACTTACTCATTTCTCACTTGGTTTGACCCATCAAGTTTACCCATGGGTCGCCCCATGGATCCTCATTAGCTAATGGATCATAGTTTGGACTCAATGCTAATTCAATTAACTTATCCCTTGGGCTTACTAATAATAATAGCTTATTTCCTTTTTGGGCTTGCATTAATCAAGTTGGGCTTCATTAACCAATTACTTGGGCTTAATAATTAATCCCACTTAAGTTTACACCTTATACATATTGGACTTGATCTTTATACAACATTACCTTAATTCTTTCCATTAGGTTTTAATACCTATAATCCCAAATTAAGTCCGCATGCGATTTATTGCATTTTTCATACTTAGATTATTATTACATAATCGATATCACCTTGATATTATAACATTACATATTTCTCGGAAATTCAAAAATAATTCCTGAGCAAAAATCGATGAATACTATTTTTCGAAAAATTTCTCGAAAAACTTTTATTTTCATTTTAGAAATTCAAACACTTTAATTCTTCCACGAAGTTAAAATACTACGATGTTCCAGCGTTTCTAGGTTATAGAACAACATTCATCTTCTCAATACACAATAATAATAAATAATATTATTTTATTCATTATTAACAGTAATTACAAAATGTTCGATTTTCTGGGGCGTTACACTTAGGATCTGCCTTGTGCTTTGCCACTCTTTGAATGCTATCTTCTTGTCCTTCTCGGCTCTCAGCTTAGATGCCAATTCAGTGGGCATTTTATCTTTGTTAAGTGAAGCTTTGATCTGTTCAAGTCCATCTTCAAAGTTGCTTCACTTCCACCTTCGTAGTCTCACTGTCACTATGACTTTGTTCTATTTGAGCTCAGGTGGAACTCGTAGAGTTAACGTTAGCATTTTAACCAACTCAACGATTCTGCAACATCGCAATCATCAGTAACTCTTGATCGTTGAAGCTCTAGCTTATTTATAATCTTTCCCAATCTTCTCGTTGAGAAGTAGCTGTTAGAAGCTCTTTGAAATGCTTTGCAGATCTCGAGTTATTTGATGTAGACTGTAGATGTGACATGTCTTACTTTTCTGACACTGCAGTCTACTGTTTCACCTACCCCGTCAGAGATGTCACTTTAATGTCTTGGGCAGGTCGAAGACTTTATTTCCTCCTTCCGATTTCATGATCAGAAGTTGTCCTTTTTCATCTATGCTCTCAACAAGCTTTTGTACAAATATCAACCTTCAGATTGAACCGTTGTCAATGCTTCAATCTTTAGCCATTCGTACTCTACGATCCTGATGCATGTCTTCATGGACTTGATCGTAGTGTCTTGTTGACTGGTAGAGACAACACTACGATCTTAAAGAGTGTTGATTGGATCTTCAATGTAGAATACCTCTTCCTTCTTTTATACAGTGCTTTAACACTTCTGTTTGCCTCAATAGCTCTCAGAGACCGATGACTTGACTTCTTTGTTCTGGCCCCTTCTGAATAACAAGACACTTCAGATTTGTGGCGTGTCCAACTTGCTTTCTCCTTGTGATCTCCAGTTCACTTATCATCAATGAACTGACCCAATTCTTAATCACTTTAGCCTTGTTCTTCAGAAGCTGTCCAATGTCTCTGTATGCACTTCATCAGTTCTTTTTTTGTTTGGTAAACACTACGATCTTGGTTGTTTCCAAGATTATCGTCATCTGTCTATTTGACAGCTACTGCACTTGCTGACTTTTCTTAGTCAGTTACTGAAGTCTTCTTCAGATCTCCTTGTGGAAGACTTCATCCTGAATGGCTTCACAACTCAATCTGGATGCTGATTGGGTTGGTGCTTAGATCTTCTGTTATCTTGCATGCCATTCATTGAGTGCTCTATAGTTTCCTTTATGATGGGATGTATCTTTGTAGTGCCAAACAAAGGCTTCATTCCTTTGGATATTCTGGGAGTGCTCATTTGTTGAGAATCGTATTTGCTCTACGATTCTGCCATCGCATTGTGAGCACAACGGTTGAAGTCTTAGTTCTGCACTCTAAGATTCAGCTTTAGCTGTGTAGACACTATGACTCCGAGATCAGATCTTAACACTCTACGATTTCTGCCTTGAGCTTGTTGTCTTCATCTGATCTTGCTCGACTACAATCTCTGCATGTAATCAATAGACTCTACGACTCAGAGTGTAGTATACGATCATTGACTTGGCTTCAACATCAGTAAACTCTACGACTCTGAGTGTAGTCTACGTTTCTGACTTGGCTTTGGCAGATGTCCGGTCGGCTCGTAGGCAGACTGTCTCTACGATTCTGAACATGACTTCCTCAGCAGACTTCAGCTACGAGGAAGTTCTACTCGACACACTACGATCCATCTTCGTCTCTCCTGGCAGTCTACGAACTCCGAGATCTACTATCTTACAGACTATGACTCTGCCTCGACAGCTCTCGAGTTCTTCTTAACTCTCCTAGCTGATTATGATTTCTGGTACAGTGCTCGACGGTCAAACAGGCCTATCTATTACATCATAAGATCAACCTAACATGCTTGATCTTTCTATATTTATAGTCCTTGTACATCATTTCTTTTTATGGACTTTACAAAGCTGATTTGCTTATATAGGATCAACCTAACATATTTGATCAATTCATTCTAAGTCCTTGTACATATATTTCTATTATCTATCAAGAGACTTTACAACTTTTCTTAATTCATGCATACTTGCATATTCATTCACATTTATATATATATATATATATATATATATATATATATCATAATCAAATCATATTAAATAGGAATACCATTCACATACTTATTCCTGACAATCTCCCACTATTTGATTATGACAAAAACAATAAGTGCATATACATGTTATGAATGAATCTTATATACTGTGAGCAGCTGTATTTCTAAAACAGATAATCATGAATGTTATTTATAATGATGTGGAATTTAATATCCTGACATTTTACATCATGGATCCAGAACATACCTAACTAGTTAGAGATGTACCTCTTTTGGCTCCATATATGTTTTTAGGATTCTGTTGATCAGCTAATCATCTGATTTGCCTTCTTGGTCCTGCTCCCCTTGAGATGATGACTTTCCTGCTTTTCTTTGCTCCCCCTTAGATGTATGCATCTCTTTTCCTTCTGGCTCCCCCTCAACTTCGGCATACATAGGTTCATCATTCTTCGGCTCCCCCTCAGAAGATGACTCTTCCTCTTCTTCTTTGACTTCTTTTCTCCTTTCCTTCTGCTATTCTTTGAGTGCCTCTTTCTATCCCTCTTTTTATGCCTCTTTTTCTCCCCCTTTTTGTCATTAATTATTTGGGAGAGCTGCTCCATGTTGGACATAAGCTGCTCCATCAGGTAGGAGGAAATGGCAACTTCAAACTTGAGTTCCTGTTGGCCTAGCTCAAGTTGAACTGAGAAAGACTGCTTCATATTGTCAATCTTGTCAGAGAGGACTTGGATCTGCTCTTCACTGGCCTTCTTCGCTTGTAGTGCATTTGCCTTCGCTTGTAGTGTATCTTCGCTTGGACATACATAAGCTATAGTAGCTTGAAGTCTGTTCTGGAATAAATTATCTCCTGTTGATGTCTGCTTCTATGACTTTTCCGTGAATAGAGATATTTTCTCAATCAGTTCATCAGAATTTTTCATCAGCTCCTTCTCCACAGATACTTGATCATCTGGTTGAGCAGTCTCCTGTTGAGAATTAGATTGAACTCTACGATCTGCATCCTTAAACAGATTTTCAAAGGTGTTGAGAATATGAAGAATCGTTGAGTTCCAATCTCTGGTTGAGGGTGAAGGAATGTCTGTCAGTATTGCTTGAGCAGATGAAGGCTTCTGGTATTGACCTTGAACACCATCAGTAGTAGAGTGAACAGACTCTACGATCATCTCCTTGGTTATGATCCTTTTCCCTTGAGAGTCCATTCTACGATCGTGGGGAATATAGGGATTTCCAGCATGGCAATAGACTTTGAAGTGGGGCTTGTTTGTGATCATCTTTGTAGCAAAACTCTTTACCCTTGGGAAGTTCTGAGCCACCAGCTCCATGCTTGGAAAATGAGAGTAGCACCAGCTGAAGTAGGTTCCATCTCTTTCAGTATGGGCCTTTAGCCATGGCATCCATTGGAAGAACCATCTCATTAACAAATCATCAGGATTATAGAGGATGGTCTTGCAGTTCAGCTCCATATTGTTCCAATTTTTAACTACATCAATGGTAGTCATCCTTACCACCTTCTGCTGTTCATCTCCATAGTTCACCCATCTTTCTGGTGGTGTTTCTGGTGGTTCATTTGAGACTTCTACCACTATTCTGCTGGTGAATTTTGCTGGAGAGAGGACATGATAGAATTCTGGTTCCTCTGATTCCTGATTTTTAGAATTGGAATCATTCTCCATCGATCTACCATGGACATATGATTTAAGTTGTTCAGAATTTCTTGCTCACTGAAACCATCGATATTCCATTCATAAATTTTATTAGAAGAAATAGAAATTGTTTATCTATATTTCTCTCTTCAAACTGTAGATCCAGAGGAGTAGGTCTAGAATACTAATTTCTCGTAATACTAGTGTTTTTAACGATTAATTTTTTTAACTAGACCTAATTGTATGCCTAAGGGAATTGCTAGATCTAAAGGTATGTGTTTACATAAGGTAAGAACGATATGAACTTTAGTGCTTTGGGTATATGCTCAAACGGACTGTTAAAAAATAAACTTTTGATTAATCGGTTAAGAACAAGTAGACTGTTTAGATCGAGTTTACTGATAGATCAAGGCCAATCGAGTGATCCTTTGTGTTAGACGCATTCTGATTTGTTTCTAAACAAAATGTTTTACAAAATCAATGAAAATTTGAAGATGGTGACCACTTGTTCAATGATTTTTTCTTCTCCTCGCTTTATAAACCTTTTTTTTGGGGGTGAAGAGTTTTATCCTGGATAAAAATTTCGGGAAGGAATAATATAGGGATGGTGATCCATCTGTGAAGATGATCAAAAACACCCTCCGGCACCGCCAAGAGATGGACCAGTTAGTCAACTGTTTTTAATTGAAACCACTAACAGAACCAAGAACCAACCGTGTGGTTCTGATACCATTTGACATCAGAAAAGTTTTATTCAGAAACTTATACATAAAGAAGAAACTTTTAAGAAGACGACCAGTGAATCGATAAAGTAATCTATTTCTTTTATTTATAAATAGTTGAGAAAGGGATTACGAATAACCTAGATAAACTATAAACGGGAGAGAGAAGTATGAAGAACTTCTTCTTCATCTTACTAGAAGAAGGAATCAATAAGCTTCTTCTTCGTTTCCTAGAGAGAAGGTAGAGAGAGGACCCCAGGTGAGGTTTTCTTACAAAACAAAAGCTTGAGTAACTCTGAACACTTCGAGTTACTTAAATAGAAAACTTTAAAGTAAATTACTATTGAATCACGCAGGATTCACTTTTACATTTACTGAAGTAAAAGTACAAAGTAAAAGTAATTTACTAAAATAAAAGTAAAAGTAAAAACACTTTACATTTACATTTACTAAGGTAAAAGTAAAAGCATTTTACTTAAAGTAAAAGCTGATTTACTGGGGGACATCAATGATGCTGTTGTTGACTGCTTTCTACTTTTGCGGAAAGCTGATGGTGACTGGAGCCATCTTTGTTGATTGACTGGTCCGTTTCTTGGCGGTGCTGGAGGGTGCTGTTGATCTTCTTCACAGATGGATCACCCTTCGTTTCCTAGAGAGAAGGTGGATAGAGGACCTTAGGTGAGGTTTTCTTACAAAAGAAAAGCTTGAGTAACTTTGAACACTTCGAGTTACTTAAATAGAAAACTGTAAAGTAAATTACTATTGAATCACACAGGATTCACTATTACATTTACTGAAGTAAAAGTAATTTAATAAAGTAAAAGTAAAAGTAAAAACATTTTATATTTACATTTACTAAGGTAAAAGTAAAAGCATTTTACTTAAAGTAAAATCATATTTACTGGGGGACAACAATGATGCTGTTGTTGAATGCTTTCTGCTTTTGCTGAAAGCTAATGATGACTGGGGCCATCTTTGTTGACTGACTGGTCCATCTCCTGGCAAGGCCGGAGGGTGCTGTAGATCATATTCTCATATGGATCACCCTTTGTTTCCTAGAGAGAAGGTGAAGAGAGGACCTCAGGTGAGGTTTTCTTACAAAAGAAAAGCCTGAGTAACTCTGATAACTTCGAGTTACTTAAGTAAAAAAAACTGTAAAGTACATTACTATTGAATCACACAGGATTCACTATTACATTTATTGAAGTAAAAGTGCAAAGTAAAAGTAATTTATTAATGTAAAAGTAAAAAGCACTTTACATTTATATTTACTAAGGTAAAAGTAAAAGTATTTTACTTAAAGTAAAATATAATTTATTGGGGGGACAACAATGATGCTGATGTTGACTGCTTTCTGCTTTTGCTGAAAGCTGATGATGATTGAGGCATCTTTATTGACTGATTGGTCCGTCTCCTAGCGATGTCAGATGGTGCTGTTGATAAGTTCTTCATACGTCTCTCTTACATTTATAGTTTATCTAGGTTATACGTAATCCCTTCCTAAACTGTGTATAAATAAAAGAAAGAGATTACTTTACCAATTCATCGGTCATTGTGACGCCCCCAAATCTGGGTATCTTCTTACCCGACAATTGGTGCTACACGGTGCTATAGTTCACACATTCATTCAATTGAAATACCTCAAAATAATGAAAATTTCTTCTATATATTCCAAAATAATATTACCATTCCCAGGTTCTTTATAACCATTACAAGTTTGCTTGTCATAATATCAAATAATTACAACATTACAACTATACTATTACAAAAGAAATCTACTGATTCGCCTTAGCCTTTCCTTTATCTTTACTAGATGCTTCGGTCCGTTCAGTCTTAGCTGCATTCATATGGTTTAAGCAAGAATGAGCATAACTAGCTCAGCAAGTATGACAATTTCATTTAACAATATGCTTGAAACATACAAATCGTATATCTTCAATAACTGAACAATAGTTATGAAGTACTATCGATAACTAAAAATAGCACTTCTCTTTTCTTTAAAACATTTCACAATGAACAATATTCATTAAACATCATTATCGGTCCAAGACCTTGAGCATTTCATTCGTTCTTTGAAAAGGACAACCCGACACAAAGTTCGTAAGTCCGACATATCTTACGGGCACGTCTAGGTGATCAACCTATAATACTCTATGTTGTACAACACTACTTTCTTTAAACGTATATACGTTTAAGGTTTGGCAACCTCACGTTCCTGTCAATTGATGACAAAACATTTGTTCATGCATACTCAGTCTTCTTTTGAAAATCACGCCAAATAGTTTGGTAAAACTTAACAACTTTGATAACATTTCAATAGATTATAAGAAATCCATAAAAAATCTTAAGTCTAGACGAAGGAATTGGCTTCGACTTTATCATACATCAATTCATGCTCAAGGTACATGAATTACAAAGCTTATCCAAAGAATTCAGACAAGGGTCAGAATACTTGCCTTTAGCGTCTGCTACTATTTTAATACTTTTTCTTTGAGTCTTTAAGGTCTCTACAATACATGATCACATAACATATCATATTAGGACATATATAATCAAGTAAGTTTACTACTATATCTTACAATTCTTCTTAATATAATCATGCCTTAGATTGTTTGACATTGTTTCTTATGTTTACGTAATCGTTCATCAACCTTTAGTTGAGTTCTAATCATATTTAAGGATGTCATTTGAAGTTAATCAAAGATATAGTTCATAATTAATTAGCTTCCTTCCTTCTTTATACACTTAGTCATTCTTCTCTACCTCTTCTCAAGTGCTGGGGCTGCGGCGCCAACTTCCTATACACAACTCGCGCTGCAGCGCGATTCATCAATGCCTATGGTTCGAACTTGACGCTGCGGACAACTTTGACAAATAATTTCTTATGTGATATTCCCGGACTCATAACTTCTTCGTTATAAGTCCGGATTGGCTCGTTCAAAAGCTATTAGCTCACAAATTACATGCTCTAAGTGTTCTTGTTAGAATTTTACATTTTCGAATCCGTTAACACGAATTCACCTTTTAATTCATTTTTATGAAAATGATTAAACGTTCGTGAACGTTCATAGCTCGTTTCTTCATTCTAAGTTGGAATTTGGTCATTTTGAGTCCGCAACTCTAGAATGCCAATTTAGACTAATCTCCATCGAAAACCAACATTTCTGAGTTCAGTGTTAACTTTTGACTTCCATTCCTAGAATTTCACGATTTCAACGATTATCGTCTAATCTCGTAAATTCCGCAATAACTTCGTTACTTAAGATTTTTACATCATTTCGAATGGATTCGTTACATCATACTAACATCCTAACGAAATATATTCTAATAACTTATACACATGCTAAGTTTTTACATGTTCTTCATGAGTTCATAACTTCCACTATTGTGCTTATCTTACAACATGACTTATTAAAGCTTAAGTCCTTTGATTAGTCCTTCTCATCACTTCTTAGCATACAAGTTCTACCACTGCTCACTTCTCTAACAATTGAAGAGAGGGAGAATCATGGTTTAGGATCATTACCATTGAAGATCAAACTTTATTCTTCTTCTTCAACTATGAAAGACTAACTTTTCCTTACTTTTTCTCTCTAACAAATAAGAACTTAAGTTGTTGGTGGAATTTTAACAAGTGAAAATTGATCTAGCAAGTCTTCTATATATAGAAAATCCTAGATTAGGGTAGTTTGGTCATTAAGCATCCCACCTCCTTAATTAACCTCCTTACTATTCATAACTTAGCCATCACACACCTTTGCTTGCTCATAAAGATCATGCCATGTGATCATGGGGTCCACATGGGTTACTCCATGGGTTATTCTTACCCATTGGATCGATCCACGAATCCGGTTCTTAATTTGGGCTTTAGGTTTAATTAACTTAACTTATTCTTTGGACTTGCATTTAACAAACAATTGGGCCTTGACAATACTTACCATTGGACTCTAACCATTCCTACACTTAGGCTTGTATAATTCTTACCAAATCTTACAAGTCCAATACATTTGACTTAAAGCCTTATAACGTATTATACACTTATTCTTCTCGTATGCTAACTCGTATACTCATTCATAATATACGACATACTATTATTCATATATACTCGTATGCCACTTCATATCATACGTTATTCATTACCTCGTACAATACT